>CM044120.1:8232826-8253273 GCA_024174645.1 Lemna minuta | reverse complement strand
TAGGCAAAGGGATAAATAGCGGGTATGTTAGCAGATGATAATGTAGGTACGCGTCGAGAAAAATAATTTAATAGATAGAGACATGTATTTGTATTGATAGGAAAACTTAATGTATGGATAGATTGATTCATAAGTAGATAATAGAATAATACATTCACTCGCACAAAGAGAGAAGAAGATGGCGAAATGAATATATATATGTATGTATAACATGAAAAAGAGAGAAATTCGAAATGGATCTATCAGGATAGATAGATAAATAGATAGATAGATAGATATATGTAGATGTACGGAAATAGATAACATATAATCATATAAATGCATTTATCAGGAGATGAGAGTATAGGTACTTGTCGAGGGAGATGATGAAATAGATAGAGACATTTCTGTCGATAGGGAGATGGACATACAGAGAGATAAATGGATGCAGATTTAGACGATCATACATGTACACGGAGAGCGAGGAAGATAGATGAAAATTTACCTATAACAGTTGGAAATATAGATGGATTTCTAAACGCACGATTGAACATGAACACGTAGAAATTCAGAGATGTATTTTTCTAAAGATAGGATAATCGAAAAATAGAGAGACGAATGACCACATATCAAAAAGATAATTCGCGTAGAGAGAAAGAGCGAATTTTCAAATGGCTCAAACTCACCATGGCGACCAATGGAGACGCGTACATACAAGTGCCAAAGATGACGCACAGTACCCCAACGATGAGAGACCTTTTCTCGTACGTGTGGGCCCCCAAGATCACGCCCACCACCACCGCCGCCATGAAAACCATCTCCACTGTCACATACTTCAACACCCTACACTGCACCAATCAAGGAAGAAAGACTACACCATTTCAGATAACTTTGTCATGAACTTTGACCAAAACCCAGAAAAAAAGATAGACTGTCTGATTATTACCCTTCCCGAAGGAGTCGAATAGAGGAGGAAGATGATCAGATAGATCACTTCCAAGCCGAGGCCAATGCCGTTAATGGTGATGACGAGAAGGCTGTTTGGGTGCACAAAAGGCATGCCGTAGAAGATCCACAACATACAGTTGAGGAATGTGGCAATGTAGGGTATCGGGGAGTAGTCTTCCACGGCTTTCTTCTTCCATATCTCGTAGAATGTCGGCCTGTTGCACCCAAGAACGAAACCCTATTTAGGGTTTGAAGAAAACCTCGATCATTGACTTTGAGGGTTAGAGAGGGTAACTTACGCCGGGGATAGGAAGAGTCCGAATGAGATCACGTTCCCTAAGAAAAAAAACGGAAGGAAATGAACGTTTAAATTGGCCAAGAACTTCTTGGTTATAAACAAATGCTTGTTTACGCCTACCGATGATTCCGACAATGTTCCTGGCGACGTCGGGACTCACCATCTTTACCACGACGGTGAAGAACTAGAGAGCGAGAGAGAGAGAGGGAGAGAGGGAGGGAGAGAGGGAGGGAGAGAGAGAATGGAGAAGAAAGAGAGAACAAATCGGAGAGGATTTATAGCAGGCGAGAGAAGGCGAGACACAGTAACGTCCTTATCTTCTCATAAAGCTCGCGATTCCTCCCATTCGACTGATGAGATATAAACTGCATGCCCGCTCACGGCGGGGAGACACGACGGAGTCCAGATAGAGAGAGAAGCTGGACCGAGTTAACAGGAACACTGAGATAACGGAAGAGCATACCGGCGAATAGAGAGGAGATTAACAGCCGCCCGATGATTTCGTTGATTTTTTCTGTCCCGTAATTCTTGCCACGTTGTTGGTAACCGAGAAAATTTGAAATCTCGACGAATGACTTTTTTAGGTAATAAACATTTGTAAATCTTTTGAATAGAAGACTCTAAATCAATCTGCCTACTGACTTATCCCAATGAAAACTTTGATCGAAGTAAAACCAAGGACTCTTGAATAAATTTCATGCGATATGTACTTGATCATTTTAATATATTTCATGATAAATAAATCATATTTTACAATAATCAACATAAATAACTCGATTGCTGATAATTATAATAATTGAGGCTTAAATTAAAATAAAAAATGAATTTTGATTTCAAGCTCTGTCACAATCACCAAATTTTTATTTCATATTTACAGAACAGATCATGACAATTTAAATTCAAATTCAATAATGAATTTGAAATTTTGTTAACGATTTCATAACTGAAAATTTTTATCCCTCAAAGAAAATTTTACCCTTAAATTAAAAAAGGCTAACTTCTTAACGAAATGTTTTGGCCAAGGTTAACTCCAAAGTAAGAATTTATTCATTTAAAAATAATGCACGTAATAGATTTTTTGTATTTCGTAAAAGTCAGTTAATTCAAAATTTGCACATATAAGACTATGAAAGAAAAAAAATTATAGTTGAGGATGATAAATATATCCATGCCATTGTATTTGTGAGAATGCCATTATTGTAATCATTCACATTCTCTCATATGTAAGGTCTCTAACTCACTATAAAAGGCATGGAGGCCATCATTTGTTCCTTGAACTCCATTTTATATTAAATTTCACTTGGACTTTGAGCAATAGGGCTTTCCTAGGGCTCATTTTTATCAAATTTTAACCCTTTTTTTTTTACAATCACCATTGCGTCCATCATTCTCCCTGTTGGCAAGCATCCACTTTACCCCTACTAATTTTAGATCATCAATGTAATCAAAGATTCCTTGGAGGCCCTTCTAATTCATCAATGCCCGTGACAATCAGATCTTGAGCACCTTGAATGTGCTGCATGAGGTGGTATCTTATTTTCTATCATATTCATTCCTCTAGCCACTATTGGAGAGAGAGAGAGAGAGAGAGAGAGAGAGAGAGAGAGAGAGAGAGAGAGAGAGAGAGAGAGAGCACCTTCAAACTTGTGATGGAGGTCTTTTGTTATGATGGAGGAAGTTGTCCTCCATTGGATGACCTGGATGGAAGAGATGCTCCAATATGGATGGTTCATACTTGATGACTTCTTCCTTCAAGTTCAAAGATCCTCTCCTTTTCTATATGATGGAGTCCTAGGATGGAGGGTTAAGATATTGACATCCTAGGGTTGCTATGGCCCATGCTGGTTAGGTCATAGGAACCCTAGGATGTCAAGAGAGAGAGAGGGAGAGAGAGCTCAAAATTTAGACTTTGTTTGGTGTCTAAACTGTTCGATTAAGTTGAATTACTCTCGAATACTTTAAAATCTTGAAGAACATCTCAATTTTTAGGGAAATTTTCTTGTAACCGTCCGATCTTCATTTAATCCGCGATCAACGGCTCTGATAAAATGCATCGGATGCGAATCGTTACCGTTAAGTTGTGGCCGTTGGATCACCGATTGACGCTTGAGATGAAGCTGCTGGGATCTGAGGCTCGAAAAGCTCTCCAAGTCTTTGACCAAAATAATGATTGTAGCAGAAGGCGTTGAATCAAAACGTTTAACAGAGTTGAAGCACCAAGAATAGATATCTCATCATCCATTCTAGGTGATCCTATCATCTACTATAGAATAAAATTCATACTTGCATAGATCATTTGAAAGAGTTCTTCAACCGTTCAAGCGCCCGACCCTCTACGGTATCCACACAGTCTCTAGACGGTCGGATCTCCTCTTGAACACTCGTCACCACGAGAGTAAGAGAAGAAGAAGGAGAAGTTCTACTAGGCTTTCATGGGCACCACTTTTATGGTCGTTCTCCCCCTATTTATAGACTTTGGGAATGTGAAATTTTCACAAAAACCCTTATTATTATGTCTATATCCACCGACGTCCATTGACCTTATGTGTGTGACCCTCTAGGTCCATATATCTCACAAGTTAATGACTCTGTCAACCCAATAACACTTATTGGTCTTCCTTATCAATTAACTATATTAACATATAGATTAATTGTCTAAGGATCGATTAAACCCAATCGACAGGTTGAGTCGCCAGCCCGGTGGGTGCCAAGCTACACCACGTCCTCTAGGAGATATGGAGTATATTAGAACTCTTTCATGGAATCCTGCCATCATTGGTTACCGTGTACATATAATCCTTCATCCACACGAGACTCATGAATGACTTAGGGTATAGTTAATTGTCAAACCCTAATCAGTCACTCAATTTAGTACTGATGCGAGTAGGAAATCATTGAGAACAACTTCTCTAATATTTCTACTACCTTGGCCAAGGATTTAACCGCATCTCATTCCTTGAGTCGATCTCTTCATATACCGAGGGCGGATGATCCCATCTTAACCACTCAATCACCTTCGAGGACTTCATGTCGTATCTAATCTATGACATTTTGGAGATCCCGTTGCTAGGGATTCGTAAGTCATAGTTAATACACAATCATCCATCCACAAGATGTCTTTGGTGTCTCAAGTCAAAGGACCACGTACACAACTGTGACATAAATCAACCTGATTGACAATTTGGCATAATATCATTCAGGGATTCATACGGATCAATTCAGTGAACTATTTCTCCAAAGAGCACCCACTATCTATCCTTGGTGTCTCAACACCAATAGCAACATGATCAACCATACTCATCATATGAGTCAGATCAGATAGTGCTATTCTTTCTGGATAATTCGATGTCCTTCTTAAATATTCCACGAATAGGAATATTTAGAACATATGTTTAAAGACCAGCGATCACTGTATTATGATCTCATCATAATTCACTTGATCATTACATATGTTCATGGACTTCATTGTAAACATCACACAAGAATGACAATGAATAAAAGTTCATTTCAATGAATATAAACGAAAGATGAAAGTATGATTGGCTTGCATGCCAAATAATACCCATCAGAAGCCACATCGCATGAATTATAAAACAAATCAAAACGCTTGCCGTTGGATCGCGATCAAATGCTCTTAATGCATTTTTCGTCGATTTAATCTCGACTGTTATAACTCCTCTTAATCAACGACTAAGATTAAAATGTGATCCGATGAATTCGATCTCGCCACGTACGCCCCTTCACTTAAGTTAAGATCAACGGCTCCGATTTCTCGTGCGATCGGACGTCCCATGATGCGCCACATCGCATCGCGCCTTTGATCATTGATCGCCATCGATCGGACGCTCCAGATTGTGCCACGTCACCTGTGCGCTATAAATAATCTAAAAAATCGATTTAAAATTAGAAAACTCGATTATTAACTCCAGAAAATCCTTAGAAATTTATTAAAAATTTAGAAAAATTCAAAAAATTCATAACTTTCAAAATATAACTCCAAATTAATCTAAACTTCTTTCATTTGATCAGAAATTTAATTATCTTTCATTCTAAAAAGTCAAATTTAATAAATAACAAGAGATTTAATTTCTATTTCAAAAATATAGTCATTTCTTTAAGATTATAACTTTAGAAAATTAAATGAATGTTTGTAAAAATGATTTCTCTCATTATCTAACTTTAGAAACTACTTATAATCTCAAGTAAATATGGGTTATGAAATTATTTATCTTTAATTCATCATAATTAACCCTAATTTAAAGTATTTTGAGATTATAATGACTTTTTCATAGAATGATAGATAAATACTGATAAATATGATAACATGCATAGGAATGAAATATTTTATGCCTTAATATACATTAATAATCATGTATTATCATGTCTAATTAGCATATTATCACTAGACACCATAATCCTTGAATATCTTGCTTCCAATTGCTTATAGATCAATTTTTGCGTCTACTAAGTGTTTGAAAGTGAGATTTTGTTGAGAGAATGAGGAGAAATCAATTCTTAAATGCCAACGATCGTCTTTGAATTCACGGTATGAATAGCCTTTGATCCTGCAAGAAATTGGATCAATTCAAGGGCTATCTTGAGTTAGAAATCATTTTTTTTACCCTAATCTTTCTTCCTATAACATTAGATTTCAATTTTGAAACATAGATTTAGTCAATTTAAATTTAAATTTAAATTTTTGGTGATTTTCTCATAGGTAAATTTCTCTCTGATTTGATCGTCAATTTCTCCGCGAATCTTGATTCAAATTTAGTAATTTTTGATTCGTGGATTTGCCTTTGAGTTATCTTTCCAAATTTATCGAAACCCTTAATTTCTCACCCTATTTCATTGTCTGATTTGATCGAATTTGAAAGAATACCTAAAAAATACCTTTATTCTCCATGAATTCGACCCTATTCACTACTAAACTATTAAATTCGTGATTATTTATCTAATTGGTGAGTTTAGTAGTTATTTGACGCGTATCCGCATATTTCCAATGACCTCGCATATTTGCTTTATGAATGACCCTTTGGCCTATTAAAGACATCTTGTGAATGGATGATCGTGTTTTGGTAATGACTTACAAATTCCTTACCAAGAGATCTCTATAATGTCATAGATTAGATATGACATGAAATCCTCAAAGATGATTGTGTGGTCAAGATGGAATCATCTGCCCTCGATAGTAGAAATTGATTGATATTATGTAGCCTATAAGCCATTCACACTTTCATATGTCTTGATTATATTCATTGAAATGACATTTCTTCATTGTCATTCTTATGTAATATTTGTAATAAATTACATGAGTATATGCACTGAATAAGTGAATTATGATGAGATCATAATACAGTGATCACTAGTCTTTAAATGTATGTTCTAAATATTCATATTCATGGGATATTCAAGAAGTACATTGAATTATCCTAAAAGAATAATACTATATGATTTGACTCATGTGATGAGTATGGCTGATCCTGTAGCTATCAGTGTAGAGACAGTAAGGATAGAGAGTGGGTGCTCTTTCGAGAGAGAGTTCACTGAGTTGATTTATATGAATCTCTTAATGATAATTATACATAACTGTCAATTAGGTTGATTCATGTCACGATTAAGTATGTGGTCCTTTGACTTGAGACACCAAAGACATC
The DNA here is from genome assembly GCA_024174645.1 of Lemna minuta. Taxonomy (NCBI): domain Eukaryota; kingdom Viridiplantae; phylum Streptophyta; class Magnoliopsida; order Alismatales; family Araceae; genus Lemna; species Lemna minuta. The sequence continues at coordinate 8,246,391 of CM044120.1, read as the reverse complement.
TTGTGGATGGATGATCGTGTTTGATTATGACTTACGAATCCGTATCCACCAGATATCTAAAACGTCATATAATTGATGCAAAATGAAGTCCATGATTATGATTGTGTGATCAAGATGGAATCATCCGCCCCCGATATTTGAGCAGATTGATTGAAGGAATGAGATGCGATAAAATCCTTGGCCAAGATAGTGAAAATATCAAAGAAGGAGTTCTCGATGATTTCCTACACGTATCAGTAGTAACTTGAGTGATTGATTAGGGTTTGACAGTTGACCATAACTTAAGTCATTCATGAGTCTCATGCGGATAAATGATTATACATGCATGGCAATCGATAATGGAAAGGTTCCATAAGGGAGTTCTTACATACTCTATATCTCCTAGAGTAAATGGTGTAGCTTGGCACTCAACGGGCTGGAAACTTAACCTATCGATTGGGTTAAATTGATCCTTGATTAATTAATCTACACGTTGATATATAAAATTAATTAAGTTTGACCAATAAGGTGCTATTTGGTCTATAGAGTTATTAACTAGTGAGATGTATGGACCTAGATGGTCACACATAAGGTCTACAGATGTTACTAGATATATACATAATTATGAGGGTTTTTATGAAAAATCTGTTGGAACTTGAATATGCATCATGATTCATCAGAATAATCAGATTCATAAACCGGAATTAAACACATACCTGGATTCACTGGATTAATCTTCATCTGAGTAGATTACTGAATCGGAGAATAGTCTTCTTGAATATCCCTGATGTAACCTCCTAATCTCTAGAGGAAATGAGATTCTCTCTTGAGGGTTATGAGCATCAGGTTAGCCAAGTGGACTATGGCCTCCTATTTATAGAGATAGAGGGAAGCTTAAGCCTCTAATCAGTCATTAGTCAGCCCATTAATGACTAATGATTGATTTACTGCCTCTACACATAATTAACCTCCACACACATAAATTAATGTTGTAATCCCAAGATTAAACATAATTGAATCACTTGATGAGATTAAAATGATTGCTAATCCACAATAATACATAACTTTGTCTACTTAATAGAGATTAGATCTAACAATCTCCTACTTGGACAAGATATGTATTAACTGAATATTGTGAATTATCACTTTCTGAACTCAACTTGATGCTATCATTCGCGAACATTCTCATCAATCTCATCTATCATCAAACCAGCAATGAACCAATGGGATTTTTTTCACATTAAGCGTAACTAAACCCAAACAATGATCATATATACTGATCGAATGAATGACATAGATAGTGTGTGGATGTGTGATGAAGCGTTTTTGTGCGTCGTTAAAACACAGAAACGTAGGTTAAACAAAATTTATAAAACCGAACTCACAAAGATAAGATATAAAATCAAGTAATGTGTAAGTATCGGGTCAATCCACAGAGAGCAGGGTTGGTTGTAATTGCAGAGTTGACTTGGTCAAACTTAGGTTTAAAAGGGGTTTTAAAGAAGTAAAAATAAGATATAATGAATAGAAATGATATAAATAGACTAAATAAGAATTTTTAAAAATTCATTTCTCGGGTTTGATAGAGAAAAGTCAAAAGTCAAAGTCAAAGCATTGACTTTGACCAACAGTAGGTGTTCTGTAAAATCAGAGAATCAAACAGTGTCAGAAGATTACGAAAATTATATAATCAGAAACTAGAGATAAAATGGAATTTATTGATATAAAATTCGTGATTTTTGGATAAGAAATGGATTTACTATGAATTATTGAAAATCAAATATCAGAAAATCTCCGAAATGAACACCTCAGAGGACATCATCAAATTGACCAGACAAATGAAATCCAAATCTTTAAATTTATATGTCAATGGAAAGATAAGAAATAGAGGAATCTAAAGAGACCAAAATGATCAAATTCCTATTTGTAAATTGAAAGTAATTGACCCCGAAAGTCAACGTTTGACTTCTAATGAAAGATGAATAGTGCTCAGTCAAACATCAAATTGAAGGGGCAAATGAACTCGGAATTCGATGAATTTGCTATCGCGGAAAGCTGATGAAAAGAGGAATCCAATGAAACAAAAATAAAGTAATTTGGAATTATAGTAAGAGACATATCCTATTTTCAAAATCAGCAATTTTTCGGACTCAAATTTGGGGAAAATGAAGAACACTAAGAATTAATTTGTAAAATTAAACTTCTAAATCTAATAAAAAATTTAAATTACCTCCTGATAATCGATTGAATCTCACTACTAACCTGATTGCCGCAAGAATGGGGCTTCAATTCTCGTGGATTGAAGCGAATTTGCTCGGATTCTTCCTCGTGGACGTTCGGAATTCAAGGGGAAAATTCGATGAAATCAGGGAGGAATTCGCGATCAATCCCGCTCCAATTTCTTCGCAATCGAGTCTAAACGCGGGGGGATCACGAAGATCTTAAGACCTTCCTCGAAATTCGCTTAATTCACTTCACGAATCGATCAAAAGTTGAAGAACAAGAAGGGAGATACATATCTTTTAAAGGGAAATTTCACCCTAAAATAGTGGCCGATTGATGCGGTCGTGGGAGCGGTTTGAATGGGCCATGGGAGTGATTTCCCTTGGCGGCATCGTGGCTCCCGGATTGGCACTGAATGAGCCAGGATCTCACTTCAAAGGAGCCACAATCGGGCCACGATCGCGCCGCAATCGGGCCACGATCGTGCCGCAATCGGGCCACGATCGTGCATCGATCGTGATCTTGATTCTCAAACGACCACAGTCCGATTCAGTTAGAATGATCGTGGCATTAATTCCGCGATGAAGGAGCCACGATCGCGGCTCGATCGCGGTTCGATCGCACCACGATCATGGATTTCTTCCATGAGTCTTCCCAGTCGTCCGATGGAGATCTGACGCTCCATGCGTCTCCAAGAAGAGAAGAAAATCGTGCTTCACGTGGCCGTCAGATCGTGATTGCGCGGCCTTGATGTTGATGAAGATAAGCTCTCCTTGTGTCACCACGTGGCGAGCGGTGAGAGGAAGATGTGTCCACGATGAGCCGAATCGCGACCGTCTGATGGCGTTCCATGAAGATCGCATGATCTGATGAATAGCAGTGGTACATCTTCAAGTTGCGCCTCCGATGCAAATCGAACGCTTTTGAAGCATCCACGTGTCGCCCGCTAACTCGCTGATCGCCCCACTTACTCGTGATTTTTAAGCACGTGTCTTGATTGATGATCGCGTGGACTCAGGTCCACACGATCGACGGGTTGCGATCTTCTCCGACAGCTCTGATGCAGCCACGCATCCTGCGAAGGTAAGTTTTTGGTGGGGACATAGTCCCACACGGAATAAAAAATAGAGATTGTCCACTATAAAAGCTAGAGGGGCAGTACGCATTTGCGTTACCCCCTCAATATACTTACCATGGCCCACTAACCTGTGGGCCCTTCACCTGCCGACCCCCCACCTGCCACGTGGCGCCCCACACGGGCGTCCGTGTGGACCCGCGTGGACACGCGTGGCCTCCTGCCACGTGTCCGCGCCCTGTGCGCCACCTGCGCCTCACATGGGCCACCCGCGGCCTTGCCACGTGGCCTCAATGCCGCGTCGCACCCGCTCGATGGTCACGCTCGCCATGTCAGCTCGCTACCTGGCCCCGCTCGCCACGTCATCACATGCGGGTAAGTAAACCCCCTTTTTGCAATTTTAAATAAGAAAAACTTAATAAAAATTAATTTAAAAATCAAATTAAAATCAGAAAAAGGTCATAAACTCATAAATTCATAACTTTAAATGTAGAACTCCTTTTTAATCCAAATTTTCTCCATTGGATCACAAATTTCTTACTTTTTAGCATCATATCATTTAAAATATAGTTTTAAAGAAGAAATTAAAATGAATTACAAATTACTTAACTCATTTCTTAATAAATATTCTAAATCATAAATTCATCTTGAAATTATCCTTCAAAACATTCACTAAAGTCAAAAATCATTCAAGAAAAGAGATTAACTTCTATTAATTTAAACTTAACAAAAGACTAATCATCTATCACGCATGAAACTATCCCTCATTTATGCATAAATATCGACTTTAGTAAAATGACATACCAATGGAGAAAATTCTTAAAATGTATGATAACATGCATCATATTCTCATAAAATAAGCATGAATATGAGTTAATTAGGATAAGAATTTAAGTTATAAATGCATGTTATCACACCCCCCAACTTAAATCATTGCTAGTCCCTTAGCAATGGAAAGAGAAAAAGTATGAAATAGGACTAACTAGCTTAGAAAGCCAAGGGTTAAGCATTGATAGAATCTGAAATGAATGTTCTACCTTAAATGATACCAAGAAGAAAGTAATGTACTAGAAACTCAAGATCAAGGCATTCCTCCGGCAAACACTTTAATCCACCAAATAAACTAAGAATGCTCTTGATCTACATACTACTAGAAATATATATAATAAAAAAAATTCATCATACCAAACCAATCATCACTTCCTCCTTGCACTATGGACATGAATGATAAGGGCACAAGAATTAGAAACAAACATCATCCTTTTATACATAGTGGCTATAAAATAGAGTCGGCTAAAACACATGGGAGGTAGCTTACCATTCTAATTCTACTTTTTTTATTTTTTTCTTTCTTTCATCCTGATTCGATTTTTTTTGTATTTTTCTTTCTAATTCTACTTTATTCATCCTAATTCTACTTGCTGCAAGCCTTTTTGAAGAAGGAGATTAGATAATTCAGAATTTGAAATTTACAAGGGTTTTTATGCAACTTCATTGAAAAACAACATAATTCATTTCATGGTGCTCATCCTATGGTGTAAGATAATTAAGATTGATAATATTCCTACAAACTAGGGAGGATCTATGAATGATATCAGTGAGAATAATGTAGGATAGATACTTTAAAATAAATAGGACTATATGTGGGAAGGATAATAGGAGAATAAATGGATGATAATGGTGATAAAATTATATGTTAGTAGAGAAGAGAGATAGAATGGATGATAACAATGAGAGAATAGAGAATATAATTAGAGGGAGAGTGATATTATTATATTGTATAATATGAGATAGTGGATGAGGGAATAGAGAAGAGATAATAAGAGAAGATTGACTGATCGTTGATGACCTTGGTAATTTGGGTTGATTATACTTTCCTTTTGGAGGTCTTCAAACTCTGTAGAGGTCGTGAGGACCTTTTGAGGCTACTGTCCTCATAGTCATCTTTAGATACCCTGAGATCTTGTTATTCCATATTCATGAAGTTCACTGTCTTGTGGAAGTCAGTGACATCACATTGTGGCAGTATTGACATGTAAGATGATTGACCATGGTAGTTATCATGCTGAGCTTCCTTTCTTTCCATCAACAGTGAAGGTGATAATACAATATGAGATGACCTTCTTTGTTGGAAGCTTTCTTTATGCTGACTTCCATCATTTAAGCTGACTTTATAATTGCATGGTTTTATTCATGCATTGGCTTGTCTTAAAGTACATCAAGAAGATCATGTCTTCCATTTGTAATTAATATATAGATCTCTTCTAAATTCTAACTAAGGGTGGTTTTCAAGGAGAAGGAAAATACAAATGGATTCCTATTGATGTTTCTTTCTTGAGATCATTAATTTATACAAGGTTCCTATGATATAGTGGATAAGGTTTGGAAATTAGGATCCTATATCAAGGTAAAATGGTGGTTGACTTGGTCCATTCAAGGGATTCTAATTATCTAAGGTTAAGGCTAATTTCTTTTGACCAAGTCAATCATTAGATCAATGTAAAATAGAAAGAGGAGGGAAGATAATTCCCTTAAGATCTACACTCTCTTTATTTATTTAGAGAGGTCTTCTTCATCCATTTTAAGGAATGAATAATTTCTCAAATTAGTAGATAAGGAGGAGGAGGAGGAGAATAGGTTCACATAGAACCCTTGTGTTTCATATTTAGAAATAATTCTCCATCATCCTAACCATGTGTCGTCCTTAGCAGACATGCAACTTATTTCCCCGAAGAGGTTTTGGTATCTCTATGGATCAGGGAGCTTCACTATTTCAATAATATTAGTGCCAACGAAGGATGATACAAGCTACGACTTGCTATGGAAAGCGGAAGGATGTGCGTGCAAGGAGTCATTAACTCAAAGTTTAGAAAGAAGAATGAGTGGATGAAAAGTATAGAAAGTTTTGAAAAATCATACTATGAGCTTGAGTACATCCTTAGTTTGGATTTTATGGCTCCCCAAAGGAATTCCTAGATCCCTAATTCCATCGACTCTACCATCTCCTCAACATACACTTAAGGTTTCTCTTCCCACAACTTGCTAAACAAGTGGAGGTGTTAATGTACTCTATGTTTTTCTATTTTATGTGTTTTTGAAAAGATCATGTTGCTGTTCACATGTTTAAAAATCAGATCATGCATAGAATACTAAATGAAGAAATGCAAAAATTTTAAAATTTTTTAAGTTTTCTAGAAAACTCCCCCCCATGCTCATTCCTTTTATTGTCCTCAATAAAACTCAACATGCTCATGGAAAAAGTGATAAAAATCAATATACATGGCATGGAACATCAGCAAAAGCAAAAGAGACATATGAGAGAAAAGAAAAACTTAGCGGGAATTTGCATCGGTTGCATTCTTCTGGTCATTTGTGGAGTTGTTTTGGAGCTAAATTTCTTCTTTTGATGTTCCTCTCTCCTTAGTACCTAATAAACTTATAAAGAAGCAACAGCAAACATCAAAGCAAACAGAAAATATAAAGTATAAATAAATGCTAAAACAAGAAAAAAAGTAGAGAATAAATGCAAAATGAAAAATAAGGATGGGTTGCCTGCCAACAAGTGCTAAGTTTTACGTCTTTAGCTAGACGTAACTCACTCTAATGACTAACTAGTGGCTGAGATCTCAAGAGATTGCAGCTCTTCACTATGAGGAGGTGGAGGTCCTTCTTCACCAATGTATGGCTTCAAACTATGTCCATTTACCTTGAAGGAATTTTGAGTCTTGGGATCTAAAATCAAGACTGATCCATTGTCATACACTTCAAGGATCTCATATGGACCATCCCACCTTGAGCGCAATTTCCCTGGAAAGAGTTTAAGACGAGAATTATAAAGCCATACCTTGTCATGAACATGAAAAGATTTCCCATTAATGTGCTTTTCATGTAAGGCTTTATTTTTGGCTTTATAAATCTCCGCATTTTGATACGACTCATTCTGTAGTTCTTGGAGCTCTTGAATTTGTAGAAGTCTTTCAATTCCAGCTTGATCAAGAGATAGATTGAGATTTTTAATGGCCCAATATGCTCTATGCTCTAACTCGACGGGGAGGTGGCAAGGTTTGCCATAAATGAGCCTAAAAGGAGACATCCCGATGGGTGTCTTGAATGCGGTGCGGTAGGCCCATACAGCATCGGGTAGCTTCGCTGCCCAATCTCTTCTATCCGTACGAATGATCTTCTTCAAGATGTTCTTGACTTCTCTATTGCTGACTTCTACTTGGCCATTTGCTTGGGGGTGATACGGGGTCGTGATGCGATGGTGAAATCCATATTTCTTAGGTAAACTCCTAAAATGAGAGTTAGTAAAATGAGATCCACCATCACTAATAATAGCTCTAGGACAACGGAATCGAGAAAAGATATTGTTAACAATGAACTTATTAACCACTCGATGATCGTTTGTCCTCGTCGGAATCGCCTCGACCTATTCCTCCTCCAGAACGCATCACCGAATAATCTGATCAGCCCCTACATGGAACAATTGGGGTTCTTCCCAAAAATAATGTCTAACATCATAGGCAAATTTCTTCTTTTGATGCGTGTTCCAATAATCGAGGATAGATTTTGTGACTAAGTAATTAACAATATGCACAAACCAAGGTACCTTAGTCACAACGGCGAGGAGCTGCTCATCGGGAAATGCATCACAAATCTCACCTGAAGATGTAGTGTGGAGTCGAGAAAGATGATCAGCCACCGAGTTCTCACTTCCCTTCTTGTCCTTTATCTCCAAATCGAATTCTTGAAGGAGGAGAACCCATCTAATCAATCGCGGTTTAACCTCTTTCTTGGACAACAAGTACTTTAATGCGGCATGGTTCGTGTAGACAATGATCTTGTTATCCAAGATATAAGGCCGAAATTTCTCCAAAGCAAAGACAACCGCTAACAACTCTTTCTCTGTAGTCGTGTAGTTAAGTTCAGCGTCGGCTAGCGTCTTGCTTGCGTAACATATGACGATCGGCTTTTTGTCGATTCGTTGCCCCAAAACCGCGCCCACTGCAAAATCAGAAGCATCACACATAATCTCAAAAGGTAAGTCCCAATTAGGACTTTGTAAAATAGGCGCTTCCACTAAAGCTTGCTTCAGCTGCATAAAGGCGTGCTTCCCTTCTTCCTCAATTATAAAGTCTTTTTCCTTGCAAAGAAGAGAAGTCAGTGGTTTTGAGACTTTAGCAAAATCTTGAATAAAGCAACGATAAAAACCGACATGCCCTAGGAAAGTTCTAAGTTCTCTTATCGACTTAAGGAGTGCAAGGTTTTGGATTACATCAACCTTGGCCTTGTCCACTTCCAAACCTTTGCTTGAAACTAAATGTCCAAGCACTATACCTTCTCGCACCATGAAGTGGGACTTCTCCCAACTAAGAACTAGGTGTTTCTTAATGCAAAGTTTGAGGATTTGCGTTAAGTGCTCCAAGCAAGTATCCAAACTAGGGCCTAAAACTGAGAAGTCGTCCATGAAGACCTCCATGCTCTCTCCTATAAAATTGGAGAAGATGGCCATCATGCACCTCTGAAATGTGGCAGGGGCGTTACATAGTCCAAATGGCATGCGGTAAATGAAATGCATATGTGTCAAATGGACATGTAAACGTCGTCTTCTCCTGATCATCGGGGTGTATGGCTAGCTGATTATACCCCGAGTAGCAGTCTAGGAAATAATAAAATCCTTGACCTGAAAGCTTGTCAAGAATTTGGTCAATAAATGGCAAGGGGAAATGGTCCTTTTTCGTCGCCGCGTTAAGCTTCTGATAGTCGATGCAAACTCTCCACTTCATCGGAAGACGCGTCTGAAGTTCTTCGCCCTTGTCATTTGTCGTCACGGTGATCCCCGCCTTCTTGGGGACAACATGCACCGGACTGACCTATGGACTGTCGAAGATGGGATATATGATACCTGCATTAAGCCATTTAAGGATTTCATCCTTAACGACATCCCATACCTTAGGGTTGATCCGTCTTTGTGCCTCTCTAGAGGGACGAGAGTCTTCCTCTAAGAAAATGCGATGCGTGCACAAAGAGGGATCAATTCCCTTAAGGTCTCACAAGTTCCATCCAATTGCTTCCTTCCTCGCTCGCAAGACCGCCAATAATCTCTCCTCTTGGTCGTGATCTAGCTGCGAGGATATAATAACAGGGTTAGCACTATGATGATCAAGAAAAATATACTTCAGCGTAGAAGGTAGCGGTTTTAGCTCGGGTGCCGTCTCATCGGAGGGGAATGGATCATCCTCGGGCTCCTCGAAGCTCTTGTCCTCAATAGTCTCCATCGTCTCCTCGATACAACTCGAGATCTCCGGATCCTCGTAGATATCAACGGCGCCTACCTCATCGGACTCGTGTGAAGGATGTCGCATCAACTTGTTGATGCTCACCTTCATCGTGCTATCTCCAACCTGAAAAATAACTTCCCCCTTGCCCCAATCGGTGATCGCTTTCGCGGTAGCTAAAAATGGTCTCCCTAGTATGATGGGAGAGTCGGTGAGATCCTTCGTGGATTTCATATCCACGATAATAAAGCCTACCGGAAGGTAGCAGTTTTCGACCTTGACTATCACATCCTCCACCACGCCGTGAGGTCGTCTCACAGATTCATCCGCTAAGCTCAGCTCGATAAATAATGGCTGCAACTCGCCAAGTGGACAAATGTCATATACTCCCTTCGGGAGAATATTGACACTAGCCCCCGTGTCGAGGAGAGATCAAGTGAAAGTCCTACCCCCTATCTCACAACTAATCATGAGAGCTCCCGGATCACGTCGCTTACGAGGAAGCGTACTCAGCATGATGAAACTAATTGTCTCACTCATATGGATACGTTTCAGCTTCCTCGTAGGGGTGCAAAGTCCTTTCAGGAACTTTGCGTAGGATAGAATATGCTCGATGGCGTCTACTAAGGGGATGGTGATAGTAACCTGCCTAAAAGCCTCTAATAATGTGTCATCATTATCACTTGTAGGGACTCTAGGCCGGCTCAAAAGCTGAGGATATGGCACCGGAGGTTTGTAAACCTCGGGATTGGGCTCTGCCCTACTCTCCTCATCGGGTGCCTCCTCATCCTCGGAGTCCTCCTCCGGAATAATCGTGGGAGATGGACGGTCGTCCCTTGATAACATGCATTTATAACTTGAATTCTTATCTTAATTAACTCATATTCATGCTTATTTTATGTGAATATGATGCATGTTATCATACTTTTTAGGAATTTTCTCCATTGGCATGTCATTTCACTAAAGTTGATATTTATGCATAAATTAGAGATAATTTCATGCTTAATAGATGATTAATCTTTTGTTTAAATTAATAGAAGTGAATCTCTGTTATTGAATGAGTTTTGACTTTAGTAAATGTTTGGGAAGGATGATTTTAGGATGAATTTATGATTTAGAATGTTTAATGAGAAATGATTTAAATAAATTATAAGTCATCTTGATTTCTTCTTTCTAAATATATTTTAAATGGCATAATATTAAAAAGAAAGAAATTTGTGATCCAATGGAGAAAATTTGAGATTAAAAGGAGTTGTATTTTGAGAAATATGAATTTTTGAAGTTTTATGCATTTTTTCCGAATTTAATTTGATTTTATATTTGATTTTTAGAGGTATTTTCTATTAAAATCGGGAAAAAAAGGGGTTATTACCTGCAGGCTGACGTGGCGAGCCGGCCCAGGCGGCGGCTGACGTGGCGCGCGGAACTGCCTCGGGGTGTGACGCGACACTGAGGCCACGTGGCAGAGCCCGGGTGGCCCGCACGGGACGCAGGAGGCCCATAGTGGCGCGGCCACGTGGCAGGAGGCCACGCGATCACGCGGTCCACGTGGGCGCCCGTGAGGGGTGCCACGTGGCGAGGGGGTCGCATATGGAGGGCCCACGGGTATAGTGGGCCCTGGTAAGTACTTGGGGGCGGTAACGCAAATGCGTTACCGCGTCCCGATATTTAAGCGCGCTCTCCTCTTCTTTTTTCTCCGTGTGGGACTAAAGTCCCGCGGAGTCTTACCTTTGCAGGTGACGTGGACGTAGCGCGAGCGTCGGATTCCATCAAAACGGCAGAGAGTGCGTGGACCCGAGTCCACGCGATCATCAATCACATCACGTGCTTAATATATCATTTAAGTGAGGCGATCGACACCGTTCTTTTCGCCACGTGGAAGCGCCCAGAGCGTCCGATCTTCGGCGAGGCTAAGACCGTGCGATTTCCATCAGAAGACAAAGAGAGCATCGCGAGATGGATGCTCCGGTTCTTTCCCAACAATCATCATCGCGATCTGCACAAGATGGACGGCTGGCGGTGGACCCTCCTTCCGATTGTGATCTGACAGCCACAGTGACGTGCGATCGTGACCATCCACCTCACTTGAAGAGCGCCATCGGACGGTGCAGACAAGGCGTGGAAGAACCCCACGATCGCGGTTCGATCTAGCCGCGATCGAGCCGCGATCGTGGCGCGATCGCACATCTTTTGCCGCAGAATCGCTCCTACTTGATCTGACAACGATCGACGGAAACCTAGGACCACGATCGACCCCCAATCGTGGCTCGATCGTGGCCCGATCGTGGTGCTTTTGAAAGGAAATTGGGGCTAAATCCACCGCTGAATTCGGTCAAAATCATCATGGAATTGAAGCTGCATCCTCGCCAAATGGAACCGCTCCCACCACCCTTGCAAATCGCCTCCACGACCGCTCCATTGCCCATGTTTTCGAGCCTAATTTCCTCTTTAAAAAGCGATGTAGTTCTGCATTGTTCTTTAACTTTTGATCGACTCGTGAAGAAATTAAACGAGTTTCGAGGAAGGTCTTAAGTTCTCGTGATCCTTTGCTTCCAAGTGTGTAGAGACGCATCCATTGAAGCATGATAATCATGATTTCATCTCTTGATTTCATCGAATTTTCCCCTTGAATTCCGAACGTCCACGAGGAAGAATCCGAGCAAATTCACTTCAATCCACGAGAATTGAGGCCTCATTCTTGCAGCAATCGGGTTAGTAGTGAGGTTCGATCGATTATCAAGAGGTAATTTGTATCTTTATTAGTTTTAGATCTTTAATTTCGCAAAGTAGTTCATAGTGTTCTTCATTTTTCGTAATTTTTAGTCTGAAAAGTTGCTGATTTTGAAAATATCATATCTCTTTGATTATAATTTCAAATCACTTGATTTTGGTTTCATTGGATTCCTCTTTTTATCAGCTTTCCGTGGATAGTAAATTCATCAAATTCTGAGTTCATTTGACCCTTCAATTTGACGTTTGACCGAGGACTGTTCATCCTTCATCAGAAGTCAAATGTTGACTTTCGGGGTCAATTACTTTCAATTTACAAATCAAAATTTGATCATTTTGTCTCTTTAGATTCCTCTGGTTCTTAGATTTCCATTGACATATAAATTGCAAGATTTGGATTTCATTTGGCCATTCAATTTGAAGATTTCCTCTAAGGTGTCAATTTCGGGGATTTTCTGATAGTTGATTTTCAATAATTTGTAATAAATCCATTTCTTATCCAAAAATCACGAATTATATAGCAATAAATTCCATTTTATCTCTAGTTTCTGAATATATAATTTTCGTTAATCTTCGACTCTGTTTGATTCTTTGATTTTACAGTACACCTACTATTTGTCAAAGTCAATGCTTTGACTTTGACTTTTGACTTTTCTCTGTGAAATCCGAGATTTCAATTATTAAAACTTCTTATTAGGTCTATTTATATAATTTCCACTCATTACATATTATTTTTATTTATTTAAAACCCCTTTTAAACCTAAGTTTGACCCAGTCAACTCTGCGATTAAAGTCAACCCGGCTCTCTGTGGATCGACCCAATACTTACCCAATTCTTGATTATTATATCTTGTCTTTGTGAGTTCGGTTTTATAAATTTTGTTTGACCATCGTCTTTGTGTTTTAACGACGCACGAAAACGACCCGTCATCCCTCTCCTGAAGCGGGTCCTTGCGACACTTGTGGTCCGTATGAGGATCCACTAAGACCTTGCCGCTACGTAGGCCCGATATGGTGTGTGCCTCCTCCGGTGCACCATCAATGCGAACTTCGTTCACATTGTGGGTGCGGCTCGACGATGCTTGACCTACATTCCTGGGATTTGCCAAAGGTTGGGAAGGTAATTGTGTTAGAGCGATAGTTTTGACATAGTAAATATTTTGAATTGCCATCATTATATGTTATGATTAATTTTTTACGCACTGTCCTTTTATATATTTTGTCATCTTCTTATTGAGACTAATGCGTGCTGCTTTCAGGAAAAGCAACGACAACAAGTT
>CM044120.1:8167388-8232326 GCA_024174645.1 Lemna minuta | reverse complement strand
TCTGATTAAGCCAAAGTAAAAGAATCATGAAATTAGGGCAAAAGATAGTGATAGCTTCAAACAAAAAATAAATAACAGAGTTAAGGCTGAATGGTGACTATTTATAGCCATTTGACTCTCTTAAAGGGGTATGATGGCTAGGATTTGGCCATGTCGACTCCTTTAGGGGGATGAGAGCGGAGAGAGACTAATAGAGGAGGTCAAATTCATTTATGGTTATTGCATCAACTTCATCATAATTGATGAGCTCAATTTTAGGGTATTTTAGTCATTATTTGGAAGCCATTTCATTAAAAAAATATTTCTATTTCATTATTATACTAATTAAGCAAGGGTCAAATTCTCAAGGAGCGTAGGTGATGAGATTGGGTTCTTCTAGACAATGGATTCTTTTATATGGAAGATGATCTAGAAGGGAATGTGATGAGTGTGAAAGATAGGGATGATGAAATAAGATATAGATGTACATATAAATATATTGATATCTATAAATATTTTCATTTTTAATGACGAATGAGATGGAGAGTGGAATCAAAATAGCAAGATGGAGAGGTGAGAAGGATGGAAGTGCATTTACAAGAGGAAGATGAGTGAATGATACATGTATGGAATTTTTTACATGAAGTAATAACAATGAAACTACTTAGAAAGAAAATAGGCTCAACAATATCCATGGAGAGGATTAAAAACAAAAAAATCTAAATCCTCAAACAAACCTTGTTTTTTAGGTCACTAATTTTGACCCGGGATCTAGACAAGAGGCAATGGCTGACATGTTTCCCTTGAGCATGAGACTCTACAAAGAAAGTGCAGTCCTACGTCTCATTGAGGGAATTAGACAAGCGATTGTCTATAAAGTTGACACGGGCTTCTAAATTGGTGATTTTCTTAGATACATGACGATCCATACTATTGAAGGCCTCTACAAGTCAACTCATATTACTACTAGGTCAAATTGGGGTTCTGATTAAGAATGATTGTCGATGAAAATGCGTTAATCATATATAAGATCCAGATGAATGAAATGATGAGTAAGTGAGGCTATATAGGGGAATACTATCTTGATCCGAGATAAACTGGGACTGACTTAGAAAAGAATCTAGGAAATCTAGGGATAAATTGTTGGGTTCTATGGTGGATAAGCCTTCCGAAATTTTGTTCAAAACATCAAAAGCAGTGGAACATATTGAATCAAATATTCAAAGCATTGAGGCACCAAGAATAGATGATCCTATCATCTATTATGTATTAGAAAGCATACTTAAAAGCTCTTCACCAAGAGAGAAAGAGAAGAAAGGAGAGAATTCTCACAAGGCCTGCATAGGCACCTTGAGTTGTAGTCATTCTCCCTCTATTTATAGACATTTGGTATGTAGATTTTTCATAAAAACCTTTATAATTGTGTCTATATCCACCAACATCCATAGACCTTATGTGTGTGACCCTCTAGGTCCATATATCTCACTACTTAATAACTCTACAGCCCAAATAACACCTTATTAGTCAACCTTAATTAATTATACATATTACCATATAGATTAATTAATGCAGGATTGATTTAACCTAATCAATAAGTTGAGTTGATAGTGATAACATGCATATTTAACTTAAATTCTTGACTTATTTAACTAATATCCATGCTTATTTTATGTGATTGTGATGCATGTTATCATACTTTTATGAATTTTCTCCATTCGTATGCCATTTTACTAAAGTCCATATTTATGCATTATTTACGGTTAATTATGTGCTTTATTGATGTTTAATCTTTTTCAAGGTTAAATAAATAGAAATTAATCACTTCCCTTGATTTACTTTGACTTTAGTAGATGATTAGAAAAATTAATTTCAAGAAGAGAATGTTTGGATGATATAAAATACACTTCTTAAAGGATTATTTAAGTTTATTTTGAATTCATCTGATATTCCTCTTTTAATTTAATTTAGATGGCATGATATTAAAAATGAATAAATTTGTGAGCCAATTGAGAAAATTTGAGTCAAAAAGGAGTTATATTTATGAAGATATTGATTTCTGAATTTTCTGGATTTTTTTGGAATTTATTTTGATTTTTCAGGAATTTTTACAGACCTAATTCTCTCAAAAAAAGGGCAAAAAGGGTTGATTTACCCTGCGGGATCCGCGGAGCTGACATGGCGCATGGCGGACACGTGGCGGGGCCACCCAAGCCCACATGGATGCCTGTGTGGCGCCTACATGGCACGAGGATGTCTTCGGGCTGGCAGGTGATGCGCCCACGGGTTAGTGGGCTCAGGTAAGAAGTTTGGGGCAGTAACGCAAAGGCTAAAGGCCTTCTCCATTTTATACACAGAATTTTCGCCTATTTCTTCCTTGTGGGACTGTGTTCCCTTTAATTTTGAAATCCTAGCACATGTGGCATCGCATGGCACGTTGGATGTGATCGCGTCAAATGAAGTGCATCGATTGTGTGGACTCCGGTCCACCCGATCGCCATCAAATGCACATGCGCAAAGGAGGACCGTCGATCGCATAAGTGAACATCGGATGCTCAAGATTCAATCGCGCTTTCGGCGATCATGGGGTGACACGTGGACGTATTAGGATCTATCAAGAAAGATCGGACGGGCGATATTTACGGGATCGTGGGATCGTGGCCCACGACGATCGCGCAATCGCGGCCGTCGATCCGTCTTTTCCGAATCAAACGGCCCACGATTTTTGCACTGAATTTCCTTAAAAATATCGATGTTCTTCCTTAGTAAACTAACTCTTGATTGAATCGTGAAGAGATTAAGAAATTTTGGAGAAAATTCTTGAGTCCTTCATGATCCCCCCGTGTTCTAGACTTGATTGCGATCCAATCAAGGCGGGATTGATCACGAATCGTTGCAAGATTTGATGGAATTCTCCACTTCAAAGTCGAACGTATGTCGAGGAAGAAACTGATCAAATTCACTTAAATCGACGCAATTTGGAGCCAAATCTTCATGTACATCGGTTTAGTAGTGTGAATCAATCATTCATCTTGCGATAATTGTAATTTAGATTAGATTTAGGTAGTCAATTTCAATTTAGAAATCAATTTCTTCTTCATTTTTGCCCAAATTAGCGGCAGATTTTTTCTGATTTTGAAACAAGGATTTATCCTTCATCCTAAGTCCAAATATTTTGCTTTACTTACATTGGATTTCTTATTTTCTCAGCTTTCCATGGATATCAAAATCGTAAAATTTCATCATCATTGGACCCTTCAATTTAACGTTTGACCATCTACTTTCATTTTCAATCCGAAATTGGGTGTTAACTTGGGGGGGCAATTACATTCCAAATACAAGGTGAAATTTGATAATTTGGGTCTCTTTGGAATCCTCTAGTTTTTAGCTTTCTATTCATATGTGAATTGCAAGATTTGGATATAATTTAGTTAGTCAATTTGAAGATTTACACCGAATTATTCATTTTGGGATTTTTCTGATCTTTGATTTTTAATCATTCATAATAAATCCAATTCTTATCAAAAAATCACGAATCATATATGAAAAATTTCCATTTTCTCTCTAGTTTCTGAATATATAATTTTTATAATATTTTAAGCTCTTTTTATTCTCTGATTTTACAGAGAGTCAACTATTGCTCAAAGTCAACGCTTTGACCTTGACTTTTGACATTACTTCTTAAAATTACTTTCTAAATTCTTAAAATCTCTTTTTTAATATACTTATATCATTACCATTAATAAAATATCATCTTCACTTCTTAAAATCCTTAATTAAACCTAAGTTTGACCAAGTCAACTCTTTGATCAAAGTCAACAATGTTCTCTGTGGATCAAGCCGATCTTTACACTATACTTGATTTCATATCTTTGTTATTGTGAGTTTGGAATTATAAATTTTTTTTGACCGACATTTGTGTGTTTTCAATGACCACATAAAACGCTTCATCAGCCAGCCCATTGGGTGCCAAGCTACATCACGTACTCTAGGAGATATTGACGAGATGGGACCGCGAGGTCGTTGATTTCACACGGTCTCGTGTCAAAAATAGTACCGAACTTACCAATTTTGGGAAATTAACTTGAATTGAGTGGCACAATGGTAAATAAGGGTCGAATCCACAGGGAATTAAGGTATTTTCGAGATATCTTTTAGAAATTGATCAAATTGGACGATGAATTGAGGTGCAAAATTAGGGAAAATGGTAGATTTAGAAAGATAACTCAAAGATCTATCTATGGAATCAAAAATCTCCATTTGGATTAGTAATCGCGGAGAAATCAAAGAGTGAAGTGGGACGAAATTTTTGAAATCGTGAAGAACATAAATCGAGATTAACAATGAAATTAAACTAAATTAAGATCCTAAACTAAAAATTGATGATACATGACGATAGATTAGAGTGAAAATAAGTTTTCTAACCCGAGATAACGATCGAATCGATCCAATTGATCGCCGAATCGACGGCTATTCATTCTACGAATTCAAACGTGAACATCGGTGTTCAAGAGACAAAGTCTCCTTGATCGATCAACGAAATCTCACTTTTAATCACTCTGTGGACGCGAAATCGAGTCTAGAAGAGATTATAAGTGAGAGATTCAAGGAAAGATGCATGTAGATAGGTCGATTAAGTGACATCCTCCAAGAATGTCTTACAAAAGTCGAAGAATGCCTCAATTTATAGGCAAAATTGGGCGTAACTGTCCGATTGATGCATTTAATCCTCATCAACGGTCCGGATTAAACGCATCAAATTGAATCATTATGAATATAACGTGGTCGTCAGATCACAGATGGACGCTCCAGATGCATCCTCGCGATGTGCGTTATAAAACGCATTAAACGGCGCCCGTTGGATCGCGATCCGACGATCACGCTGCGTTTCGGCGCATTAAATCGTGGCCGTTATAATTCCGTCTTAAAGGGCACATGCGCGATCTCTGATCAGTGGTCCGCGCATCCACGCGATCGACGCGCAGATTTCCAAGGCGCCGCCGATCCTACGCCTATCGTTGATCCACGTGGCCTGCATTTTAAAATGTCGTGTGAATTAGTCCCACACGGCTAAAATTAATGAAACAGGTCGGGTTTATAACATCCGACGGATTAGTGGGTTAATAAATCTCTCCCGATAATCAGGAGAGTATATGTACTATAACCCAACTATATATATATATATAAATAAGGCCCACGTGTCACCTATGCGCCATGTAGGCGTTCGCGTGGCTCTGTCACGTGGCCTTGCGTGCAACGTCGCACCCACGTGGGACCCGTGCAAAAATCATTCCCCTTTTTATCATTTTTTAATTATTTTAAACGTTTTAAATCGAAAATAAAATCGGAAGAAATCCAGAAAAATCCCTAAAAATTAGAAAATTCATAACTTTCAAAATACAACTCCAAATTAATCCAAATTTCTTTCATTTGATCTGAAATTTAATTATCTATCATTCTAAAAAGTCAAATTATTTAAATAACAAGAGATTTAATTCTTATTTCAAAAATACATTCATTTCTTTAAGATTTTAACTTTAGAAAATTAAATGAATGTTCATAAAAATGATTTCTCTCATTATTTAACTTTAAAACCCACTTATAATCTCAAGAGAAGATAGGTTATAAAATCTTTAATCTTTAATTCATCATAATTAACCCTAAATTAACGTATTTTGAGATTATAACATAAAATTGAATGGAATGATGAAATGCACTCAAAGTATGATAACATGCACATAAATAGAATGTTTTATGCCTTATTTTGCATTAATAATCATGTTTTATCATGTTAAGATTGCATGTTATCAGATATAGAGTATGTAAGAACTCTCTTATGGAAACTTTTCGTCATCAATTACCATGTATGTATAATTCTTTATCCGCACGAGACTCATGAATAACTTAAGGTATAGTCAACTGTCAAACCCTAATTGGTCACTAATAACATGCACATTTAACTTAAATTATTGTCTTATTTAACTTATATTCATGTTTATTTTATGTAATTATGATGCATGGTATCCTAGTTTATGAATTATCTCTATTGGTATGCCATTTTACTGAAGTCCATATTTATGCCTTACTTAGAAATTAACAACTTTATTGATGTTTGACCTTTTTCAAGATTAAATGATTAGAAATTAACCACTTTCCTTGAATTATTTTGACTTTAGTAGATGATTGAAAGAATTAATTTCAAGAAGAGAATGATGGGATGATATGAAATAGAATTTGAAAGGGATTATTTAAGATTATTTTGAATTCACCCTATTTTATTGTTTGAATTTATATTTTTAGGTGGCATGATATTAAAGATGAAGAAATTTATGATCCAATGGAGAAAATTTGAATTAAAAAGGAGTTATATAAAGGAAGATATGAATCTCTGAATTTTAGGGAATTTTTCTAGATTTTATTTTGATTTTTCAGGTATTTTTTGGATTTATTTCCTTATTAAAAATGTAAAAATGGTTAATTTTATCGCGCGGGAGCCGCGGAGCTGACATGGCGCGATGCGCACACATGAAAGAGCCACTCGACGCCACGTGGACACACGTGGATGCCTACGTGGTGCGAGGAGTCTTCGAGCTGGCAGATGATGGGCCCACGCGTTAGTGGGCTCAGGTAATAAGATTGGGGCATACTAGGCCCATTGGACGATGCCATAGAGCAAGGGCACCCTACCTTTTATACTCGCGAGTTCCTAAATTTTCCTCTGTGTGGGATTATCGTTCCTTCTTTGCAGGTGACGCGGCGGCTCAAGAGGTGTCCGATTCAGTCGCCTTGATCGAAGAGCGTCGATCGGGTGAACTCAGGTCCACCCGATCAAATATCAACGCACGTGATTAATACGCACCGTCGATCTCATTAATGAAAATGGACGGTTGCGATTTCTCAAGGCACTTGTCCAATCAAAGAAGGACACGTGGCTTCACAAGGACAAGATGATGACGATCATATGGGTGATAAAGAAGGAGATCGTGGGATCGTGGCCCATCAAAATTGCCCAATCTCAGCCTTCAATCGTCCTTCAAGTGAATCGGACAGTCCGCGATTTTTGTCATAAAATCTCTGTAAATAGATTTTCTTCTCCTTGTAAACATAACTTTTGATTGAATTGTGAAGGAATTAAGAGATTTTCAAGGAAGATATTAATTTCTTCGTGATTCTCTTGCTTCCTCGACTCAATTCCGCATCTATTGAAGCAAGTTAATCATGAATTATTGCAAGAAAACGTTTGGATTCTCCCCTTGAACCCCAAACGCACGTCGAAGAACAAACAAAAGAAATACTATTTATTAAACGCAAATTGAAGCCAAATCCTTGTGTCAATCAGGTTAGTAGTATCATTCCTTGGTATCCCTTACAATTTGTGTAGTTTATATTAGATTTAGATAGTTAATTTCATTTTAGAAATCAAGTTCAACGTTTTGCCCAAATTTGGGTGGGGATTTTTTTTGATTTTGAAATAAGGATTTCTCCTTGATCTTAACTCTAAATCATTTGATTTTTCTTTTATGGATTCTTTGTTTCATCAGCTTTCTGTGGATATGTTTTGTAAAATTTCATCACCATTTGACCCTTCAATTTGATGTTTGATCATGAACTCTTCATTTTCAATCCGAATTTTGGCGTTGACTTGCGGGGGCAATTACTCTTAAAATTCGAGGTGAAATTCAAAAATTTTGGTCTTTTTAGAATGCTCTGATTTTTATCTTTCTATTCATATGTGAATTTCTTGATTTGGATATCATTTGGTTACTCAATTGGATGATTTAGACTGAAGTGTTCATTTCAGAATTTTTTTGATCTTTGATTTTTAATAAATCATAATAAATCCAATTCTTCTCTAAAAATCATAAATTCTATATCAAAATTTTCTATTTTCTCTCTAGTTTCTGAATATAAAATTTTCGTAATATTTTTCCTCTTTTTCTTCTCTGATTTTATAGAAAGTCAACATCTAGTCAAACTCAATGCTTTGACCTTGACTTCTGACTTTTCTTTGTCAAATCATTTTCTAAATTCTTAAAATATATTCTCTCATATATTTATATCATTTCTATTGATAAAATATTAATTTCACTTCTTAAAACCCCTAATTAAACTTAAGTTTGACAAAGTTAACCATTTGATCAAAGTCAACCGTGTTGTTTGTGGATCGACCCAATTTTTACACTACACTTGATTTCTTTTTTTTTTAATTGAGAGTTAGAATTATAAATTTTGTTTGACCAACGTTTGTGTTTTTTCAATGACGCATAAATCATATCGTTAGTCACTAAAGTTAGTACTGATGCATGTAGGAAGTCCTCCGATATTTCCACTACCTTTGCCAAGGATTTCATCGCATCTTATTCCTTAAGTCAATATCTTTAAATACTGAGGGCGAATAATCCCATCTTAACCACACAATCATCTTGAAGGACTTCATGTCGTATCCAATATATAACGTTTTAGAGATCTTGTGATGATTGCTTTATTCCTGGTCGAGGGTGTAAGGATATTCTAGAAATCTTCGTGACACAACAAAGCTCTTGGTTTCAAAATTTAGTATTCCCCAAATAAAGGAAATTACAACTCATAGATGGTGCTAACCATGAACATACACAACTGATGGATATTATGTGGCCTATAAACCAATCACACTTCCATGTATCTCATTTATGTTCATTGAAAAAAAAAATTATTCATTGTCATCCTTGTGTGATGTTTAGAATGAAGTCCATGAGCATATGCAATGACTAAGTGAATTATGATGAGGCCATAATATAGTGATTACTAGTATTTAAACATATGTTCTAAACATTTCTATTCGTGAGATATTCGAGAGAAACATAAAAATAAGTGTGCTTGAGTGAGAGCAGTACTAGGATGAAGTGTTTTATGCAATTGTTAAAACACACAAACGTCGGTCAAAAAAAATTTATAATTCTGAACTCAAAACAACAAAGATATAAAATCAAGTATAGTGTAAAGATCGGGTTGATCCACAGAGAACACGATTGACTTTGATCCTAGAGTTGACTTGGTCAAACTAAGATTAAATTATGGTTTTTAAAAAATGAATTTATAAGCTAATTAATAGAAATGGTAGAATTATATAATACAAGATATTTTAAGACTTTAGAAACTGATTTTAAGAAGAAATGCCAAAAGTCAAAGTCAAAGCGTTGACATGGACAAACAGTTGACTTTCTAAAAATCAGATAATAAAAAGAGCTTAAAATATTACAAAAAATATATATTCAGAAACTAGAGTAAAAATTGAAATTATTGATATAAAATTCATGATTTTTCAAGAAGAATTAGATTTATTATAAATAATTGAAAATCAAAGATCAGAAAAATCCTAAAATGAACACTTTGGTGAAAATCTTCAAATTGACTAACCAAATGATATCCAAATCTTTCAATTCACATATTAATGGAAAGCTAACAACAAGAGAATTCCAAATATACCAAAATTGTTGAATTTCAATTTGTATTTTAAGAGTAATTTATCCCGCAAATCAATGCCCAAATTCATATTGAAAATGAACAGTAATTGGTCAAGTGTTAAATTGAGGGGCCAAATTGATGGAGAATTATCCCAAAACCTGAACACAAGGATTCTAAGTGAACCAATGTATAATCTAAGGAAGAGAAACCATCCTCAATTGCAGCAAAGTACTTTACTCCTCCTCCCTCATGAGTTTGAGAAACTCACCATCCCTTAAATGAAGAAAGAAGACCTCTCTAAAACATAAAAGAGAGTGTAGATTCTAAGGGAATTACCTTCCCTCATCCTCTTATTTTACACTGATCTAAAGATTGACTTGGTCAAAAGAATTTAACCCTATCTTTAGAAACCTAGAATTCCTTGAATGGACCAAGTCAACCACCTCCAACCTTGATATAGGATCCTAATTTTCAAACCATATCCACTATATCATAGGTACCTTGTATAAATTAATGATCTCAAGAAAGAAACATCAATAGGAACACATTTGTTCTTCCATTTCCTTCTTTCTTTGAATACCACCTCTAGTTAAAATTATAGGAGAGATCTATATGTGATAACTTATGGAAGAAACTATCTCTTGCCCTACTTCAAGACGAAGCCTTGTGCAAGGGTAAACCCATGAAAGTATGAAGATAGACCCACATGAAGGGCAATTAACTGTTGATAAATTATGATGGGAGATGCCACTAAAGAAGATGACAGCAAGGAAAACCACCCTGACTCTGCCTTATCGTCACCCCGTCAGAAGAACCGTCCGACGTCAAAAAAGGGAATTACCATCAATACACTATTTACATGTTCACAAGATCATCATGTGGATGCGAAAGCTCTCCACATCGCCACTGTCATCCAATAAGTCCGACGAAGGAATAACATCGGGAGGTATTTTTCTTCTCATCGTCCCTGCATCTGGCAGTTCAACTTTCGGGAGTTCAATCCTCAAAGAAAACGTCTGTGCCAACGAATCCAACAAGCTTCCCCACCACTCCGGCATCGGCTTTATGAAGAACATCGACCAAGGGCTTGGTTCTCTACGTTTTGGCGAGCTTTGGTATCGTCCGAGATCGTGCTCAACTCCAACATCCTGAAGAAATCCATTGGCAAATCACACCGTCGACCGACAATACTAGAAGCGTACAGACGTCTCTTCACGACGACCACCTCGCAAACGCGGGAGACAACAACTATTCAAGAAAACTCTTGAAAACTCTTACGCTCCACGTACTATTCCTCTTCAACATCACCGTAACTGCCCCGTAAACCCGACGACAGAATGTCATCGAGAGATCGTTTATTTTCGTCTCATTCCTCCAGCACATGAAAATCAAAAGACGTCAAACCGAGTCAAGAACTCAACCGCCGCGAAGCGACTTCTCGACGAAAACTTCATGTCTTTCATTCCTATAAATCAGAATCTGTATGTGACGAAAAGGACAGTTGTTTTTATGAAATATTGGTTACATTTGGTTACTTACCCTGTGTTCCTGTTCATCTTCGTATCTCCGTCAACCCATCCCTCGCATCTTCTTCATCACCGAGTTCGATCTTCCCCCTCTTTTCTCCCTCCCATTCTTTCGCTTTCACAATCTATCGGTTAGAGAATCGTCGAGGATATCTTCTACCATCATGCGTATCCAAGAGCATCATTTTCCCGCCTCGACAAGGTAATCAATCCTCTCTCCTTCCGGTAATAATAGTTCGCCTCCTAAAACTATAAGTCCACGTTAGTCTCCCCCTTCTCCTCTAATATTTCCTGCCACTCTACCCTTCCGACGCTCTCTCACCCAATCCCGACCTATCTCCCACTCCCTCCGATTCTCCTAACTTCGAACTCGTCACTTCGTCGTCCTCCTTTCTGTTCTACCGCATTCTCAACTTCCGCATTTCCCCGTTTTCTGTCCTATTCGCTATCCGAAATATCTATTATTATCATCCCTCCATGTGCGTTCATATTCTATTCCT
This sequence comes from Lemna minuta, assembly GCA_024174645.1. NCBI lineage: Eukaryota > Viridiplantae > Streptophyta > Magnoliopsida > Alismatales > Araceae > Lemna > Lemna minuta. Next base: position 8,220,880 of record CM044120.1, on the reverse strand, counting down.
TTATTCATCTAATATCTTATTCATATATTCCCTCTATCATCCCATTATTTCCCTATTAACCTTCCACCATATCTTACCTAAATTCTAATTGATTCCCTCAGCGATATCAGTCATAGATCCTCATAAATCTGCAGGAATATTTCATTTACTAATATAATAGCTAATTCATCTTAAACTACACTCATCCTTATTCCATTTCATACTTACATCCATATCTTCAAACATATCCTAATTTTGGAATATCCTACATCACAAATGATGATGAAATTTTACGATTTTACCATCCACGGAAAGCTGATGAAACAAGGAATCCAATGAAACTGGAATAAAATAATTCGGACTTAATATCAAGGAGAAATTCTTGTTTAAAAATTAGAAAAATTCACGCTCAAATTTGGGCGAAATGAATAACAAAACAATTTTTTTAAAACAAAATTAACCCGATTGATGCGAAGATTTGGATTCAATTCACGCGGATTGAAGAGTATTCAATCGATTTCGTCTTCAACGTGATTTCGGCGTTCAAGGGGAGATTTTGATCAATCCTTGCAATGAATCGCGACTAATCCTTCCTCAATCTGATCGCAATTGAGTTTTGAACGCAAGGGAATTGCGATGAACTCAAGATATGCCTTCCAAATCGCTTAATTGCTTCACGATTAATCAAGAGTTAAGATACAAAGAGGGAATAACACCATTTTATAGGGAAATGCCACGTGAAAATTGCGGGCCATCTGATTCAGTGAAGACCAATCAACGGTCGTGATCGTGCAATGATCATGGGCCACGATCCCATGATCCCACAATAATCGCACGTCTGATCTAGATCAAAAGCCCCTGATGCGTCCACGTGTCGCCCACAATCACCGAAATCGCGATTAATCTCAAGAGTTCAATTTCACTTACGCGATCAATGGCTACCATTTGTGCACGTGCCTTGATCTTTGATCGAGTGGACTCTGGTTCACGCGATCGAGGCATCTCCATCATCGCGATCGCATTCTATGGGCCACGCGATGCCACGTCACCTAAAAAATTTAGAATCTGCAGGAACATAGTCCTACACAGAAGAAATAGAGGAAAATGATGCGTATAAAATGGGAAAGGCTTTTACGCCTTTGCGTTACCGCCCCAATAAACTTACCTGGGCCCACTATACCCGTGCGCCCATCACTCACCAGCCCGAAGACCATCTTGCCACGTGGCGCCACCCATGCGTCCGTGTGGACTCGCGTGGCCCTGCCACCCATGCGTGGCGCTGCAACGTGGCCTTGTGTGCCATGTCACATCTGTGCAAGTCCCACTCCGCGCCACGTCAGCTCCGCGGGTCATGTAGAGAAATAAACCCCCTTTTTGCCATTTTTAAAGGAATTAAAATTCCTAAAAATCAAAATAAATTCTGAAAAAAATCGATAAAATTCAGAAATCAATATCTTTAGAAATATAACTCCTTTTACTCAAATTTTCTCCATTGGATCAAAAACTTCTTCATCTTTAATATTATTCCATCTAAGAAATATAAATTAAACAAGAATTTATGATGAATTCAAAATAATCATAGATAATTCTTAAGAAGTCTATTTTATATCATCCAAGCATTCTCTTCTTGAAATTAAATCTTCTAATCATCTACTAAAGTTAAAGTAAATTAAGGAAAGTAATAAATTTCTATTTATTTAACCTTAGAAAAGATTAAACATCCATAACGCACATAATTAACCCTAAATAATGCATAAATATGGACTTTAGTAGAATAGCATACCAATGGAGAAAATTCATAAAAACTATGATAACATGCATCATCATCACATAAAATAAGCATGAATATTAGTTAAATAAGATAAGAATTTAAGTTAAATATGCATGTTATCAGTGACCTCTTGGGAAGTATTCATATTCTATCATGCTCAAGGATATTAGTCCCACATGGGTTATATTTCCATCTTTCTCTCTTTCTTCTCTATAAATAGAGGCTTGTAATCTCTTCTTTACTCACTAAATAAAATTGGGCTTTCCCATTAAGGTGAGAAATAAGGTTCGTATCCATGGAGAATCAAGGTATTTTTGAGATATTTCTTCAAATTCGATCAAATCAAACAATGAATTAAGGTGAGAAATTAAGGATTTTGATAAATTTAGAAAGATAACTCAAAGATGAATCCACAGAATCAAATATCACTCGATTTGCATCAAAATTTGTAATGAAGTCAAAGAGCAAAAATTAGATAGCATCTCCAAACGTGAAGAGAGAGAAAACAGAAATTGAATCCAAAATAAACCTAATCTACTATTCAAAAATAAAATCTAATGTTGTAGGTAACGAGTCGAATCCGTGAGGTCATTGAATACATGTGGCAACGTGTGAAAAAATAATTCTAAACTCACTAATTTTAAGAAATAATCACGAATTAGAGAGTTTAGTGATGAATAAGGGTTTAATCCACGGAGAATTAAGGTATTTTCAAGGTATTCCATGTAATCATCTAATTCGATCAAATTGGATGATGAATTGAGATGAGAAACTAGGGAATTTAATAAATTTATAAATTTAACTCAAAGACAAATCCACGGAATCAAAAATCACTCAATTCATATCAAGCTTTACGAAGAAATCAACAAGCAAAAATTAGGTAGAAAATCAGAACTGAAAGAGAGAGAAAACTGAAATAATTTCTAAAATTAACCAAATCTATAAAAAAAAATTGAAATAATTTTATAGGAAGAAATATTGAGAGGAAATCACGAATTCTAACCCGAGATAGTGCTCGAAATGATCTAATTGATCGCCAGATCAAAGGCTTTTCATTCCACAATTTTGAAGACATCGTCGTCCATTAAAAAAGCAAATTCTCCCTATTCTCTCCACGAAATATTACTTTCAAACACTCCTTGGAGGAGGAAATTGATCTAGACGACAAAGAAAGCAAGATATTCAAAGACATAGATGTCAAAATACTTTGATTTCTTGAAGCACCACTTAATAAATTTTCCATCAAAGAACATGCGTATAAATTGGCAAATTTGGGCGTGACTGTAAGATTTAGCTCTTCATCTTTAATCAACGGCTTCGATGAAATACTTGGATGCGAATCATTGCCATTAAGTTGCGTCCGTTCGATCAAATATAGAGCGCCTAGATTTTTCCATCCGATCAAAAATCCTTGTATGAGATGTCCCCACGCATCCATCGAAGTCAATCGGGTGTATTTAATCTCAGTCGTTATAACTCTTCAGATCAATGGCTGAAATTGAAATGTTTTAAAATGAACTGTTACCCAAGAAGAATGGGTCGCGTACCCCCCGACTTAAGTGAAGATCGACGGTTTTTATTGAATAGGCGAGTCGAACGCTCCACATGCTGCCACGTCACATGTGCGTAAAAATAAACATAAATAGTCCCACATGAAAAAAATAAAAGCAATTGGACAGGTATATAAGGTATGTTTATTAATGGGTTTAGCTTATATCCTGAAAAAGATTCTTCACCCACTAATTACATATGTGCACACACGCGCACTACGCGCACACGTGCGCATGCACATGCACATACGTACGCCACCACGTCACATGTACACATATCACCATGTGGCGAGCCCTTGCCACATCACCACACTTTTTAATCTGATTTTTGTATTCTTTTTAATTCAAGATAAATCCAAATAAATTCATAAAAAATTAGGAAAAATCCCTAAAAATTAAAATTTTCATATCTTTCAAAATATAACTCCAAATTAATCCAAATTTGTCTTGTTTGATCAAAAATTAAATAACTATCATTCTAAAAAGTTAAATTTAAGAAATTACAAGATAATAAATTTTTATTTCAAAAAATACACTTATTTCTTTTAGAAAAATAAAGTTAGAAAAAGAAATGAGTGTATAAAAAGTATTTTCTCTCATTATTTAACATTAAAACCTAATGATAATCTCAAATATAAATGGGAATAATCTAATCTTTAAATATTTTTCTTAATTATCTATGATTATTCCTAAAATAGTACATTTTGAGGTTATAACTTAAATTTTTATAGAATTATAGATATATACACAAAACATGATAACATACATAAGAATGTAATGTTTTACATTTTAATTTATATTAATAATCATATAATTTTATGTATAATTTTCATGTTATCACACCCCCCGAACTTGAATGATTGCTAGTCTCTTAGGAATTTATTATATAATCTCCCAAGAAGATCCTTTCACTTCTCAATCTTACCACTAGAGAGGTGAAGTGTTAAAACTATGATTACTCGCCTCGAGTGTGAGAACGACAGTGATCTAGATTTCATCTCTAGGTTGACTCCTATATTGCATATTAGGATAGTGCTCATCGGCTAATGCTCAAGTCTAATTCTCGATTGTGATCGAGATGAGCATATCTAAGTTTTGATGCTATGGAGATGAAAAGATCCACACACCCTCATCAGCAGATGTAATTCCTTACCCTCACAATAGGTATATCACTCTTTCACTCATAGTGGAGGCTACTTAGTGTATTAGAAATCCCCTCAAGTCGTCTTCCTCCTATGAAGAGTGAATTTGCAAAGGGACTTCCTATCTTTGGGATGCAACGTGTGAGGTGGTTAAAAGAATCAAAAGGCACTATATCTAAAGAAATGACGTGGTTAAAAGGAAATATGCATGTAAACAAGATGGATTTAAAAAAAACAAAGTTGGTGAAAGTCCCTTTAGGGTGGTTGCTTAACCTAAGAAGGGGGGGTTGAATTAGGTTATGTGTAATTTTTATGAAATTGTCTAACTTTTCTTCTTCTACTTAGATTCGTTGACTTAGTCACTCACTTCTTGTCCTCTCAATTGCACCGGATATTATTATACTGGTTGGGGGACCTACTATCCCTTAAACCAGTCCCGAGTACTATAGACTCGGAGCCTCCTCCTCACCAAATAAAACCTAATCCTCTCACCACTCAAAGGGTGAAGGACAATGTTCAGATACAAGGTTTTAGATTTGCCCCCTACGGCAAACCTAACACTCTCCTTTACCTGTCCCAACGGCACTACACACTAGGCCTCGACCTCCTCGGCTCCTGGACGCCCGACTCCCCTCAGGCCGATCTCCACGCGATCGCTCGTCCATTCACGCCCTGTCGTGCCTCTTCTGCTAATGCCGCCGACTACCGGTAAGTTGAGACCTCGTCTTCCGGCTTCACTCAGTCTTCTCGCTTTCCACGTATATACTCCTTCTCGTCTCAACGAATGAGACGCTCCTATCCTCTGCGTATGTGTGAATGTAACTACTACTAACTAAGTAAGTGGGTTTTCTGACTTCTGCTGACTCTGGGTTGACTTTTGACCTAAAGTTGACTTTCTACTAAAGTTGACTTTTTTTTACTTTGGTTGACTTTGGGTTGACTTTTGACCTAGAGTTGACCTCTATTGACTCTAGCTCTTAGAGTTGACTTTTGTTGACTCTAGCTCTCAAAGTTGACTTCTATTGACTCTAGCTCTCAGAGTTGACTTATGTTGACTCTAGCTCTCATAGTTGACTTCTATTGACTCGAGGTGACTTCTGAACTCAAATTGACTTTCTTCTAAAGCTTTGACTTCCTGACTTCTATTAACTCAGAATTGACTTCAGTTCTAAAATTGACTTTCTTCTCAGATCTTACGCCTTAAGATAACTCAATCAATTCCCTTAAATACCAGTAGGTGAATGTGATCAATTAAAAATGATAAATACTGAAACGAGATTAACTGATTCACTACGTAGGAATAAAACTAAATTAACAGACTGAGCAAAAATAGTAGTACTTGAACCTATTAGCCTGCATAAACTGATTAAATCACTACCAGGTCCACAGTGAGAAATGATGCAATTAATTTAAGAGATAAATTAACTAAAATGTCTGACCAAATATATTTAGTACTTACTTGAACCTGTTAACCTGCATAAACTGATTAAATCACTGCCAACTCCACAATGAGAAATGATGCAATTAATTCAAGATATAAATTAATTAAAAGGTCTGACCAAATATATTTAGTGCTTACTTGAACCTGTTAACCTGCATAAACTGATTAAATCACTGTCAACTCCACACTAAAATATATTGCAGTTAATTGAAGAGATAAATTTAATAATGGGACTGCATAAATAAGATTCAACTTACCCTACTATTTGCTCCAGAAATTGTGTATAACTAACTGCTGTTAAAGAGACTTCAAAATTATTCAGCACACAATTCTGAGGAATGTAATGAGGTAATAATTATGCAGAATTAAAACTGAAATCACAATTTTGTAATCTGCTATCACAAGTAAACTTAAGAGATATTGTTATTTAACTAAACAAGGTATAAAAAAAACTAACGATATTCAGTATGATATGCAGCCGACTAATTTAGCCTACTGAAATTAAATGAAGAAGCAACGGTTATTAAATCAAATCCACAACAACTATTCAATTCAAACGATTATAATTTTCCCAATGTGTGCAATGAATACTAATTCAGATAACTGACATGAACTTGATTTAATAAAGGGAACGTTATCGCGATTGACTGGACACAATACGTAACTTAAATAAATTACCGTGAATGCTTGAAAATTAGAAAAGAAAGAGAAAATTACAGATCAATAGATTGTAGACACGAATGATTAGAGGATATCAATAGAACGGTGATCGATGAAAGAGGAAGAACACAATTTAAAGTTGAGAATGAGGGATTAATCGCCGAAATATTGAACTAATCCAGTAGACGGTAAAAACCAACGGAGTAATCGACGGAGTAAGAGCGAGACAAACTAAAGAGTTTCCGAATACTCTTCTCGGCGTCAAAAAGACAAGTAGCAAAAGATGTTCTTGCCCGCCGCCGTGAAGATAGAAAGTAGGAGCAGTGGTTTGTTGTGTTTCATGATCGCAAGCAATCTCTTCTCAAATCGCTTTCACGCTAACCCTTCTCTTTCGCACACTTGTTTTTCCGCAGCCGGCCATCGAACCCTAGAACTCCTTAATACCACCCCCTGATGAGAGAATGTAGAATGACGATGATACCCTTCATGCTCTTAGCCACTTGAATTATATTAAACTATTGATATGGGTATTGGAAATGTACTCATTAAATAAGCAGAATTAATCCCAAAAAGACATATCTCCAAATACACATTAGTCTCATATGTGTTAATACCATATGGTTAATATTAGATGCAAACTTGCTGTCGTTGCTTTTCCTGAAAGCAGCACACATTAGTCTCAATAAGAAGATGACAGAAAATATAAAAGGACAGTGCGTAAAAATTAATCATAACATATAATGATGGCAATTCAAGATATTTACTATGTCAAAACAATCGCTCTAATAGTTGGTACAACTTATGATAATTAATACTCCCAAATGGTGTGGATGATAATGGATCATAGGGATAGATGAAAGTGGTAGAGATGATGGTGAAAGAAGAGAAGATATTCCCCTAACTTATTCTCTTCCTTTTCACTTCTTCTTATTTCTCTATTTTCTTTTTTTTCTTCCTTTTTCCTTATTTCTCTTCTTGTTCTTCTTCTTCTTCTTCTTTCAAAAATACTTCAAAATTTCAGAAGAAATTACATGAGATAGGCAACCACTAAAAATAATCTTATGGTTTCTCTAGATCACTTGGCTTTATTAATCAAAATGTAATCATATAGACTATAAAGCCCTCACTTCTACATCTCAAGTAGATAGGATCTCTGAATGTCAAGACTTCTAAGGTCAGGTAGAGTGATAAAAATTTGGAAAATAGGAGTTTTTAGAATGTAGAATTTTAAAATTTTTGAAAAATTATTGAGTTTTTCTAAGTCCTCCCCCCCACCCCCCTTCAACTAAAACTCTTCATTGCCCTCAATTAAATCATCATGTTCATGACAAGATGGCAAGAATGTCAAGCATGACATAAAAAAGATACAAAAATGTGGTGAGAAGAAAGGGTTTAGAAAAACTCATTTGAAGCATTGTGATGCTGGTTCACAAGATTTTTTACACTTGTGCCCCTTTGTATAATGTATTTCTTTTTCGACGGCTAAAAAAATAAGAACAGAAAGTATAAAACAAAAGAAAAAGTAAGATAATCTTGGGGTGCCTCCCAAGAAGCACTAAGTTTAACATCTTCAGCCAGACGAAAACTTAATGAAAACGTATCTAGTGGTGCGGGTGGCTCTGGTGTCAAGTAAGGCTTGAGACGATGGTCATTTACCTTAAGTTGTCTATCAAATTTAATTTCAGAGATAGATACAAATCCGCCCTCAAAAAACTCTGAAACCACATAAGGATCGTCCCATCGCGAGCATAGCTTCCCTGGAAAGAGCTTAAGGCGAGAATTATAGACCCATACCTTAAGAAATTAGGGATTTTAGTATATTAAGAAAGATAAATCCAATACGAATCCACAAAATCAAAAATCACTGAATTTATATTAGAATTTGCAGAGAAATCGAAGATTGAAATAAAGAAAGAAAATTGATCATAATTCGTAATATAAACTAAAATTAAATCTAAAATTAATCTAATCTACGATTTGAAGTAAAAAATTAAATGATACAAGAAGATAGATTAGGAGGAAAAACACGTAATATAATCTGATGTCGCACTCAAAATGATCCAATTAATCAGAGATTCAAGGCTTTTCATTTGTGATTTTGAAAACGAATTTTAGTGTTCAAGAGGTGATTTCTTTCGATTCTCTCCACCAAATCTTGATTTCAAACACTCCTCGGAGATGGAAATGAGTCAAGAAGAAGTAAAAATAAGTGAATTCCAGGACTGAGTTGTCAAAACATTTCAATTTTCTCGAAACATCCAAGAACTAGTTTTTCCGTCGAAGAACATTTTAAGTTAGAGAATTTGGGCGAGACCATTGGATGCGCCTATTTATCTTTGATCAACGGCTGAGATTCACGCCAATTCCCGAATTCGTCGTCTTTAAGTCGCATCCGTTTGATCAATGGTGAAGCATTCAAATCTTGCCACGTCACGTGTGAAGAAGAGGTCTCGCTTGATGTTCACAATTTGGTCTTCATCAAGTGATTGAGATGAGTCCACATATCCATCTGGGTACATTTAATTTTGACCATTATAACTCCTCAAATGAGCAGTTGAGATTAAATCATCTATAAAATGAATCGTCCCCTAATCAGATTCAACCATGTACCCCCTCGAGTAAGAGAAATCAGGCGATCGTGACTAAATCACGTGATCGCACGTTTCATGCAAATAAAAACAGAGATAAATAGTCCCACATGACATAAATTGAGGATTTGGATGAGAATATAAGGTATACGCATTTAATGGATTAGCGAAAATCCTTAATGGATGCTTTAACCCATTAATCACTCTCGCGCACAGACATGCACAGACACGCACACGTGTGAATGCACATACTCACACATACGCTGCCATGTGGCGTGTACACGCGTCGCCATGTGACAACGTTCTGCCACTTCGGCTCGCAACATATAAAACATTTTTTTTCTTTTTAAAAATAAAAAATAGCTTTATATAAATTCAAAAAAAATCCATAAAAATCCTAAATATTAGAAAATTTATAACTTTCAAAAATATAACTCCAAATTAATCCAAAATTTTTTTTTGGATCACAAATTAAATTATCTATCAATATAAAAATTTAAAATATTTAAATAACAAGAGAATAAATTTTAATTTCAAAAATACACTCATTCCTCATAGAAAATAAATTTAGAAAAAACATGTGTAAATAAAAAATATTATATCTTATCATTTAATCATGAAAATGCAATTATGATCTCAAATATAGATGGGGATAAAACTATACTATTTAATTATGCATAATTTCCCCTAAAATGATATATTTTTATAACATAACCTAAAATTACATGAAATGATAGATATACATTCACAATATGATAACATGCATACAAATGGAATATTTAATGTCTTAATTTACATTAATAATCATGTAAATTCATGTATAAATTGCATGTTATCATTAGCGGCGGCACCTTCATGAGCAAATTTGAAGACGGCGCAATGGGATTGATTGAGATGGTGGCAGAAAATATCCATCACAATGTGGCAAAACCATTCGGAAGAGATGTCACGTTGAAAGAAATATTAATCGACGTAAAATCAGTAGACACGAGCATGCTCCTTGAAAGGATCGATAAGATGGCGGAGGACCAGAATCTTCTATTGGATTGGCTCCACATCCACAATAGTTCTGAAGGACTTAAACCCGTCGCTCCACGAGAAGTATCACCATGCGCCCATTGCTCTAGACTCGACCATGTCGAGCTAGATTGCCCTATCATGGCAATTCAAGGGCAGGGCATGTATAGACAAGGCCCACAAGGAAGGCCAAGTAAATAGGGAAGATCAAATTATCTGAGTGCACACCCAAATTATTATAATAACCTTAATGTCTATAACAATCCTTTGCAGCATGCATGATTTAGGATGAACGTCGATCAAGCATATCCTCCACCCTACAACTCCGGCCAACAATAAAATTCATAACCACAACCCTATGCAAATACTAGACAATCAACGTATATCCCATCACAGCCACCGTACACTCAAGCTCTCCGATCGATTGCATCATCTACATATCCGATTCTAGGTGCAATCTTACAATTGATGGAGCAAATGAACAGAATGAACTCGCTTTTGGATGAGATACATGACTTCGTCAAGATGAACATTCCTACCACAATTGATAATAAGAAGCGTAAGCAGGTTTCTTTTTCTAACTAAATACCACCACAGTCCACTGTCAACCCGAGGAATCAAGGGGCCTCATCGAGTCAAATGCACAATTTGAACCATGTCCATGTTGATGAGGAGGTAGTGGAGACTACATTAGCCATATTGAGCCTTTGGAGCAACAAAGACTTACCAGATCCTTATAAGGACTATCCTTTTCACAAGAGCTCGATAGATGAAGAAACACCGAAGGTCGTAGTATAGCAAGAAAGCATTTTTGAGGATGAGGAAGAACGGACGAGAGCTGAACCGAATCTAGATACATAAAAATCACATGTGTCTTACCCTCAAGCATTCAACCGCCCTAGATTCAAGGTGAGTGAAACTGACGATCACCTACTAGAAGCCCTCCAAAAGGTGACCATTACAATCCCTTCAGTAGATGACATTAAGCATATTCCTTCTTATGAAAAATTCCTTAAAGGCATATGCACACCTAATAGAAGCCTCAAAAGGATCCTATTTAGTAAAATTATTGGTTCAATTATGATAAATTCCCTTCCTATCAAAATGAGAGATCCCAGAGCACCCATGATCACGAGTGAAATTGGAGGAATGACCTTTACTAGATCCTTGTTAGATACCAGAGCGAGTATCAATATCCTCCTAAAGCAGTATTTGATTGTCATCATGTAGGGGAGTTGCAGCCTTTCCTTATCGATTTATGTTTAGCAGATGGATCGGTACGGAAACCTTATGGCATAGTAGAGGATGTGATTCTAAGAATCAAAGATTTTTATTTCATGGTAGACTTCCTAGAATTAGATATGAAAATCACTAAGGAGCTTAGTCAAGCCTTGATCATCTTAGGAAGACCTTTATTAGCTGCCACAGGCTGGAAGAAAGGAAAAGTAATTCTGAGGGTGGGAGAGTGACGAAGCGTTTTATGCGGTCATTAAAACACACAAGCGTCGGTCAAAAAAAATTTATAATTCCAAACTCACAATGACAAAGATATAAAATCAACTATAGTGTAAGTATCCGGTCGATCCACACAGAACACGTTGACTTTTATCGCAGAGTTCACTTGGTCAAACTTAGGTTTAATTACGGTTTTAAAGAAGTGAAATGATATATAATTAATAGAAATGATCTAAATATATGAGATAAGATATTTTAAGACTTTAGAAAATTGATTTAAAGATGAAATGTCAAAAATCAAGGTCAGAGCGTTGACTTTGACCAATAGTTGACTTTTTGAAAATTAGAGTATAAGAAGAGCTTAAAATATTACAAAAATTATATATTTCGAAACTAGAGAAAATAAAATTTATTGATATAAAATTCGTGATTTTTCAATAAGAATTAGATTTATTATAAATTACTGAAAATCAAAGATTAGAAAAATCTTCAAATTGATTACAAATGATATCCAATTCTTGCAATTGATATATCAATAGAAAGCTAACAACCAGAGGATTCCAAAGAGACCAAAATTTTTTAATTCCAATTTATATTTTAAGAGTAATTGATACAATGGGTCAACGCCCAAATTCGGATTAAAAATGAACACTGGTTGGTCAAACATTAAATTGAGGGGTCAAATGATCATGGAATTTCACAATTTTTCTATCCACGAAAAGTTGATGAAACATGAAATCCAATGAAATCAGAATCAAGTAATTCAGAGTTAAGATTAGGGAGATATTCTTATTTCAAAAATCAGAAAAATCCGGACTAAATTTGGGCAAAAAAGAAGAACAAAACGACTTTTAAAGCAAAATTAACTACCTGAATCTAATCTAAATACAAATAGCTGCAAGATGAATGATCAATTCTCACTACTAACTAAGGTTCTCTGGTTTCGGTGTCGGTACCGGTTTTTTGTGAAAACCTAAACCTATAACTAACTTCGATTCGGTGTCGGTGACGATATTGTCTTGTGTCGGTTCGGTGAAACCTATACTTTTGGTGATTTGTCATTTGAAATGAAAATAAATTGTATAAGGTTTTTATGACTCCATAATATGTAAATATAAAAATATATGTTTCACAAACAAATGATAATAGATTAACACTTCTCAACAACAAATATATAATATATCAATAATTAAAAATAAAAATCATAAATTTATAAATTTCAACTTTTAATTTAGCTCTGAGAGCTCTCTGCCTGAACCAGCTTATCAGTATGGCAGCTGAGATCAATGGTGATGGCCGGAGAAATCATGTCACATTCAACCAACAGAAATTGATACTAATATAAGGTTATTACTATAGTTATGATTAGATACTTTTTATATGGTCCACGTGATCTGGGTTAGATAAGAGTCTGGTGCTACACGCCAAGTTTGTTATCTAGGTCTGATTTAAGATTTTAGGAGATTGAGTTATTCTAGTTTTTTGAGTAAGAAATGGACACCACCGCCATATTTTGCTCTCTCTCTCTCTCTCTCTCTCTCTCTCTCTCTCTCTCTCTCTCTCTCTCTCTCTCTCTCTCTCTCTCTCTCTCTATGTAGGCCTTTTTTCTTGGTTTGAGTGAAAGATACGAGCATGTCAATGAACATCTTAAATCTTTGAGTCAATATTCATACTTCCCCTACGGCATTTTAAATATTTTTTTAACTTGATAAGATTCAACAGGTATCTACCAAGTCTAGTTCACGGGGAAAGATAATGTAATGATACAAATCGATGGAGAGTTTTCCCCAAGTGTTCTTACCTTCAAATTTTTAGTTCATCATTGGTCGTGATTAATAAATTGAGCCAACAATTCTGCGTTCGTGAATCTTCATCATGAGCACACGTGAATTAATTTTCAAAGCTAATTTAATGATCATCCTTCGTCAAAATTCTTATTGGAGCTCAATTTCTCAAAGGGCTGCTCTTTTACAAGACTAGGATCCTTTAAATTTAAAATTTCCAGTTTCAAATTTTTATACTCGAAGTCCTCTGTATCATGAAAATTTCTAAAACGTTCGAGTGCTCCCTCTCCCTCCCTTCCTCCCTCTCTCCCTCCCTCCCTTGATCTCTCTCGTCTCCCTCCCTCTCGTCTCCCTCCCACCCTCTCTCCTGCCCTCCCTCGATCTCTCTATCCCTCCTCCCTCCCGCTCTCCCTCCCTCCCTCCCTCTCTCCCTCCCTCCCTCCCTCTCTCCCGCCCTCCCTAGCTCTCTATCTCCCGCCCTCCCTCGATCTCTCTCTCCCTCCTCCCTCCCGCTCTCCCTCCCTCCCTCTCTCCCGCCCCTCCCTCCCTCTCTCTCTCTCTCCCGCCCTCCCTCCCTACCTCTCTCTCTCTCCCGCCCTCCCTCCCTCCCTCTCTCTCTCCGCCTCCCTCCCTCTCTCTCTCTCTCCTGCCCTCCCTCCCTACCTCTCTCTCTCTCCTGCCCTCCCTCCCTCCCTCTCTCTCTTGCTTCCCTCCCTCTCTCTCTCTCTCTCTCGCCTCCCTCCCTATCTCTCTCTCTCCTGCCCTACCTCCCTCTCTCTCTCTCCTGCCCTCCCTTCCCTCTCTCTCTCCCTCTCCCTCCCTCTCTCCCCGCTGCATTACTTTCTTGCATTAAATTCTATTACTCCCCCTCCCCCTTCCCCCCTCTCTCTCCCTCACGCGGGGAAGAAATTCTATCTCGCACGCAAGAAAACAGTCAAACCGAAAGCTTCCGGTTACACCGGCAGCGAAAACCAAAATGAACCAAAGCCTTCGGTTTGACTTTTTTTTGCCACCGCCGGTGTCGGTTCAGTTCGGTTTTTGGGTGTCCAGTACAGTTTTGGAGAACCTTACTACTAACCCGATTGATGCAAGAATTTGGCTTCAATTCACATGGATTGAAGAGGATTGGCTTGGTTTCTTCCTCGCGTACGTTCGGAGGTCAAGGGGAGAATACGACCGAATAAAGCAACGATTCGCGATCAATCCTGCCTCAATCCGATCGCAATTGAGTCTAGGATGCAGGGGGATCACGAAGAACTCAAGATTATGCTCCAAAATCACTTAATTCCTTCACGGTTCAATCAAGAGTTAAGTTGAAGAAGAGAATACATCAGTTTTCAAAGAAAAATTCCCACGAGAAATGCGGGCCATCCGATTCGGTGAAGACCGATCGACGGCCGCGATAGTGCAATGATTGTGGGCCACGATCCCACGTCCCATGATTGCATCATTTTTTGTCCATTCAATGAGGATTGGAAGCTCTTGATGCGTCCACGTCGCTCTAAAATAGTGCACACGATCCCACGTCATGAGGTCCACGATCTTATTTAATCTCCGTCGTCCAATCTTCAATCTCACAATCATGATGCATACACGCATATCCCCATGATGCGCCAAAATCACGTTGAATCGTATTCATTCGATGCAGCCACGTGTCGCAAGGTGAGTCATCAATCGTGTTCACTTAAATCCCTTTAAGCGCACGTGATTGATCGATGATCCGGTGGACTCCACGTCCACGCGATTGACGCCTCGCAATCGTATCTGACGTGCCACACAGTGCCACATCACCTGCACGTTTAGATTTCATGGGAATATAGTCCCACACGGAAGAAAAAGAGAGAAAGGATGAGAATAAAAGGTGGGGCGGAATAATGCCCTTGCGTTACTGACGTAGCGTTTTTGTGCGTCGTTAAAACATAGAAAAGTAAGTCAAACAAAATTTATAAAACCGAACACACAGAGATAAGATATAAAATCAAGTAATGTGTAATTATCGGGTCGATCCACAGAGAGTAGGGTTGACTTTAATTGCAGAGTTAATTTGGTCAAACTTAGTTTTAAAAGGGGTTCTAAATAAGTAAAAATAAGATGTGATGAATAAGAATAATATAAATAGACTAAATAAAAAATTTTAAGAATTGAATTCTCGAGTTTGACAGAGAAAAGTCAAAAGTCAAAGTCAAAGCATTGACTTTGACCAATAGTAAGTGTTCTCTAAAACCAGAGAATTAAACAGTGTAAGATGATTACAAAAATTATATATTTAGAAACTAGAGAGAACATGGAATTTATTGATATAAAATTCGTGATTTTTTTATAAGAAATGGATTTACTATGAATTATTAAAAATCAAATATCAGAAAATCCTCGAAATGAACACCTCAGATGAAGTATTCAAATTGACTGGTCAAATAAAATCCAAATCTTAAAATTTATATGTCAATGGAAAGCTAAGAACCACAAGAATCTAAAGAGACCAAAATTATCAAATTCTGAATTTTAAATTCAAAGTAATTGACCCCGAAAGTCAACGTTTGACTTTTGATGAAAGATGAACAATGCTCGGTCAAACGTCAAATTGAAGGGTCAAATAAACTCGGAATTCGATGAATTTACTATCCACGGAAAGCTGATGAAACGAGGAATCCAATAAAACTAAAATCAAGTCATTCATAATTATAATAAGAGAGATATCATATTTTCAAAATCAACGACTTTTTGGACTCAAATTTAGGGAAAATGAAGAACACTAAGAACAAAATTAAACTTCTAAATCTAATAAAAACTCAAATTACCTCCTGATAATCGATCGAATCTTACTAATAACCCAATTTCCAAATGGGGCTTCAATTCTTGTGGATTGAAGTGGATTTGCTCGGATTCTTCCTCGTGGACGTTTTGAATTCAAAGAGAAAATTCGATGAAATCAAGGGGGAATTCGCGATCAATCCCGCTCCAATTGCTTCGCAATCGAGTCTATATGCGGGGGGATCACAAAGAACTTAAGACCTTCATTGAAATTCGCTTAATTCACTTCACAAATCGATCAAAAGTTGAAGAACAAGAAGGGAAATACATCGTCTTTTAAAGGGGAATTTCGCCCAAAAATCGTGGCCGATTGGTGCGGTCGTGGGAGCAGATTGAAGGGGCCGTGGGGGTGATTTCACTTGGCGGCATCGTGGCTTCAATCCCGCGACGAATCAGCCCCGATCGCGGGGCAATCGAGCCACGATCGAACCACGATCGTGAACCACGATCGTGGTTCAGCTTCCATCACTGCCGTCCGATTTGATCAGATAGATTGGGCGGTCCCGATTTCAAGCTTCAGTAACGTTTTGATGCCTTTTCGTCGCATGTTCGATCAGGAACCAACGCCTCAGAAAGCTCCACGCGTCGCCACGGTGAGAAGAAAATCAGAGTGCGTTGTGACCGTCTGATGAAGATCGCGCGATTGCGCAGTGCCTCTGATCGCGAAAGATCGCAGCCGTCCGATGGAGATCGGGCGATCGCGCAGTGTCTCCGATCGTGAAAGATTGCGGCCGTCTGATGAAGATCGTGTGGCTACTTACACTCGGGCGTTTGATGAGAATCAGACGCTTCATTTGCGTCCACGTGTCCGCAGGTGAGCCCTCGATCGCCGTCACTTAAACCCGATCAAATGCATGTGTTGATTTGATGATCGCGTGGACTCTGGTCCATGTGATCTCCACCGTCTTGACCGAATCCAATGCCTGTCGTGCGTCCACGTCGCCTGCAAAAGGTAAGAAACGTGTGGGACTATGTCCCACACGGAAGAGATTTTCAAAGACGTTAAGCTTAAATATCGGGGCCGTTCAACGCTATTGCGTTACCGCCCCAATCATCTTACCAGGGCCCACTATCCCGTGGGCCCTCCAAATGCATACCCCCTTGCCACGTGGCGCCCCACACGGGCGTTCGCGTGGACAAGCGTGGCCTCCTGCCACGTGTCCGCGCCCTATGCGCCACCTGCGCCTCGCATGGGCCACCCACGGCCCTGCCACGTGGCCTCAGTGCGGCGTCGCATCCGCGCGGTGGTCCTGCGTGCCACGTCAGCTCACCACCTGGACCCGCTCGCCACGTCATCACCTGCGGGTAAGTAAACCCTCTTTTTGTGATTTTGAATAAGAAAAACTTAAAAAAAATTAATTTAAAAATCAAATTAAAATCAGAAAAAGGGCATAAACTCAGAAATTCATAACTTTAAATGTAGAACTCCTTTTTAATCCAAATTTTCTCCATTGGATCACAAATTTCTTCCTTTTTAACATCATGTCATTTAAAATATATTTTCAAAGAAGAAATCAAGATGAATTAGAAATTACTTAACTCATTTCTTAATAAATATTCTAAATCATAAATTCATCTTGAAATTATCCTTCAAAACATGCACTAAAGTCAAAATCATTCAATAAAAAATATTAACTTCTATTACTTTAAACTTAACAAAAGACTAATCATCTATTAAGAATGAAATTATCCCTAATTTGTGCATAAATATCGACTTTAGTGAAATGACATACCAATGGAGAAAATTCCTAAAAAGTATGATAACATGCATCATATTCTCATAAAATAAGCATGAATATGAGTTAATTAGGATAAGAATTTAAGTTAAGAATGCTTGTTATCAGTTACTGCCACAATATACTAACCACGGCCCACTAACCCGTGGGCCCTCCACTCGAAAGCCCGGTCACTCTCTCTTGCCACGTGGCGCCACCTGGGCATCCGCGTGGACTTGCCTGGCCCTGCCACGCGTCTGCGCCACCTATGAGTCATGTGGGCTCGCGCGGCTATGCCACGTGGCCTTGCGTGCCATGTCGCATCTGCGCGGGTCCCACGTGCAACGTCAGCTCCGCACGCCACGTCAGCTCCGCAAGTTCTGTGGAGAATAAAACCCCCTCTTTGCCATTTTAAATAAGGATAAAAAAATCAAATAAAATTCTGGAAAAATCCATATCTTTAAAAATATAACTCGTTTTAAACTCAAATTTTCTTCATTGGATCACAAGTTCATTCCTTTTTAATATCATGCGATCTAAAATATAAATTAAAAGAAGAATATAAGATGAATTTATAATGAATTAAGATAATCTCTTAAGAAGTCTTTTTTATATCATCCTAACATTCTCTTCTTGAAATTTATTCTTCAAAACATCTACTAAAGTCAAAGTAATTTAAGAAAAAATGATTAATTTCTATTTATTTCACAGTGTAAAAGATTATATTGGAGAGAGAAAGTTACGGGAAAATAGAATAACCGTAAAACCAAAAGAAGAGGGTTCGATGTGACCCCTACATGCAAGAGTATGTATATATAGAGAGAGGAGAGAGAGAGAGAGAGAGATAAGTGGGCCTAAGCCCAATAAGGGAGAGAGAAGTGGGCTTTAACACTCCCCCTCAAGCTGGAGCGTGGAGATCAAACATGCCCAGCTTGCATCCAATGGTCTCATATGCATGACCCGGTAGGGCCTTAGTAAAGATATCTGCCAGCTGATGTGCGGAAGCGACATGCGGGGTACAAATGGTACCATTGTCAACGTACTGTCGTATGAAGTGGCAGTCGATCTCAATATGCTTCGTCCTCATATGGAGCGTAGCATTACGCGATAAAGGTAGCAGCCATGTTATCGCGAGTACATCCGCATAGGCCCATGCGGCGGGAAGCCAAGCTCGGTGAGAGGGAGCGTAGCCACGGCATTTACTGCCGTGGTATCCGCCATAGCTCGATACTGCGCCCGGCACTCGAGCGGGACACAATAGAGCGCTTACGAGAACGCCATGTGACCCAGGTTGCCACCCACATAGGTGGCATAACCACCATGTGACTTCCGATCCTCCTTGTCACCCGGCGAACCCCAGAGTCGAGTAGGCCTCAATGCGTAGGTGACCCAGTCGTCGATACAAGAGACCCTTCCCCGGAGCTCTCTTAAGGTACGCTAGAAGCCGATAGACACCCTCCCGGATGGATAGTGCGAGGAGCACCATAAAGCCGACTCAAGATACTAGCCGCATAGGAGATGTCAGGGCGAGTCACGGTGAGGAAGATCAATTTCCCCACAAGTCGGCGATAGATGCCCACATCCTCAAGAAGTGCGGTTGCATTGTCCCACCAGTCCACATTCGCTCCATAGGTGAGCGGGGCCGGCTTGCACCCCCAGGCGTCCTGTCTCCTCCGAGTAGATCCAGCCACGTACTTCCCGGTGACAAATGGACATCTGCCCCTGACGGTAAGCGATCTCAAGTCCAAGAAAGTACCTTGGGGGAGACAGATCTCGTGTGACAAAGTGCTTGAGCCAGATAAGCCTTGAGTCGCATCCACCTCAGCGTCGTCACTACAGTGAGGATGATGTCATCCACATACACAGCCGAGGATAACACATCCATGCGCGGTGCGTTTCCGCATGACAGTCGGATCGAGATACAGTAGAGACGAAGCCATATGAGAAGAGCAGCTGCGAGAACTTGTGGAACCATGCACGCGGGCTTTGCTTCAGCCCATAGATAGCCTTCTTGAGGAGACACACCTCGGGACGACTCCCCGGAGCAACGTGCCGGGCGGTTGCTCCATGAATACACTGCTCATCAAGGTCGCCGTAAAAAGAAAGGCATTGGACACGTCCGAGTTGATGAAGCGGCCAGGACTGATCCAGAGCAATAGAGAAAAGAACACGGATGGAGCTGAGGCGCGCCACAGGCGAGAATGTCTCATGATAGTCAAGACCATAGGCTTGAGAGAAGCCGCGAGCCACGAGACGCGCCTTGTAACGAGCAATGGAGCCATCGGGGATTGTACTTGAGGGAGTACACCCACTTGCGAGGGAGACGACATTGGCATCAAGAGGGCGGGGAACCAACGTCCAGGTCTCCCGCTGGATGAAGGCCGCATACTCCACATCCATCGCCGCTTTCCACGCCGGTACCTGCAACGCCTCAATATACGACTTGGGAATTGACTCGGTTAGTACGGCAAGAGCAAGGGACTGATAGGAAGGAGAAAGGCGGGCAGGAGAGACATGATGAGCGATAGGGTATCGCGTGCACTGTCGAGTGCCCTTGCGAAGGGCAATGGGAAGATCAAGATCAGATGCTGGAGGCGGTGGGGAAGGAGGTGGTGACAAGGGAGCCGGAACAGTGGAGAGCGGTGAGGAGGGAGATTCCGGCTCAGAAGACGGGTCAGACGGGAGGGATGCCGAGGGTGATGACACCTAAGGCAAGGGATCCGGTACATACATAGGGAGGTCAATGACAGTGGTAGCAGATACCGAATGAAGGAGGGATGGGGAGGAGAGGTCGTCGCCAGACGGAATAGAGGTGAAGTAGGGAACGTCCTCATGGAAGGTCACATCGGCCGAAGTAACATACTGTCGCCGATCTGGAAAGTACACCCGGTAGCCCTTCTGAGTCCGAGAATAGCCGACAAACACACCCTTTTGTGCACGAGGAGCCAGCTTGGAGAGGCCAGGGGTGTGATCCTGGACGAAGGCAGTGCAGCCGAACACTCGAGGTGGTAGAGAGAAGAGGTCAGCAGTAGGAGTCAATCGCTGAAGAGGAATAGCTCCTCCAAGTGCAGCAGATGGAAGGCGGTTCACCAAGTATGTTGCGGTCGAACGAGCCTCACACCGGAGATCCGAGGTACCCTCATAGCCGTAGCGAGTGCGTACCATATCCGGGAGATGTCGATGCTTCCGCTCGGCCCTCCCATTCTAGCTGCGAGGTATATGGACAAGTGAGTCCGATGAACTATGCCATGGGCCGGACAGAGTTCCTCAATTGCCTTCTGAGTGAACTCAAGTGCATTGTCTGTGCGGAGGATTTTGACCACCGTCTCGTACTGGGTAATAATCTCAAGGAGGAAGTGCTGAACGCGAAAGTACCTCCTTTCGACTCTTCGAGATATATGTCCAACTCGCCCGGGTGTAGTCGTCGACGAACACCATGTAGTACTTGCCTCCCTGTAGGAGAGGTATGAGGGGCTGGACCCCCGGACGTCGCAGATGAACCGAGGTCAAACGGGCGATGGGTAGGTGGACCAGTGCGTGATGGGTACGACGATCTATGATGTTTCCCTAGTTCACAAGACTCACAATGAAACTCAGATAAGTGTAACCAAGGAAGAGTTTCTTTAAGTTTGACAAAACTAGGGTGCCCCAAGCGACAGTGCCACAAAAGAGAGTTATGAAGAGAACTAGAAGAAGCAGATAGTGCAAAAAGGGCTTGAAGGCCCGTAGATGGAGAGTCAGCCACTAACTCGTAAATGCCTCGTCCGTTCTCACGGCCCAGTCCAATCCTCCGGCCCGTGTCGAGATCCTGGAATACGCAGTGGTGAGGAAAGAAAAACACCCCACAGTGAAGGGCTTTGGTGATCGCACTAATGGACAGCAGATTGGCGGGTAATCCAGGAATATACAGGACGTTCTGTAGAGGAAGGGAAGAGGTGGCACGAGAGCGCGCGAGCCAAGGACGAGGACAAGAGCGACCATCAGCAATACGGACATCGGGAATGGAGGTTTTCAGGCCGATAAGAAGTGAGGACGAGAGGGAAAAGCCAGTCATATGGGAAGATGCCCCCGAGTCAATAACCCAAGAAGTCATATGAGGGGTTGAGATAGACGGCGTACCTGGAGACGATCCCCGTCCTCCCGCATATGACACCAAGCTGCTCGTCAGTGCTGCAAGACTAGCTGATGGTGCCGCCGGCGGACAAAGTGAGGATGCCCGTGATGCCTGAATGTAGGCCAGCTCTGAGGGAGATAGCGTGAGGCTGACCGCTCCGGCAGCCGAGGGAATAGTAGTCGAGGATGAGCCCTCTACCTGAGACGGAGTCGAGGATGGCTTACCTCCAGTGGCGGCCAGGGCCCATGCAGGCTTCCCGAACTCCTTCCAGCACTTCTCGGACGGGTGAGTCGGCTTCCCGCAGTACTTGCAGGGTGGATAAGAGTTCTGGGTCTTCCCAGAAGATGTGCTCTTCCCAGACACCCTGGGAGCCCCACCTGATGCTATGAGTGCCGAAGTCTCAACGGACTGCGAGGACTGGGATGAGGGCAGGCTGTCCTGCACTCGAAGTGCGGCTACGAAGATCTCCTCAGTGGGTAATACCCGGGATCCCCCAAGCACCTGTCCTCGGATCATGTCAGCCAGCTCGGGACGTAGCCCGCTGAGAAACGCTCCCGCTCGGAGCTCATCGCGGTACCGTCGAAGTATATCAAGATCCAAGACCAATGGCTGGTAGAGCTCGAGATTGGTGAAGATGGCATCAACCGATCCATAGTAGCTCTGGAGAGTCCTAGTGCCCTGGCGACATGCAAAGAGCTCCTCATAAAGGCGAACTGTCCGGCTGACATTGCTCTTGTTGGCGTACATCGTCTCCAACTTGAGCCACAGGGCACAGGCAGGGCGAGTCATGCTGAGCGGCTCCATGATCTGTGTCGCTACACTGGAAATAAGCCAGGAACATACCGCGGACTCCAGTCGGCTCCACTCGGAGTACTCCGGGTCCGATTCCTTCGGCGATGGATCAGTCAGATGATGTTGAAGGCCATGAGCATTGAGGAATTCCACAAAAGCCCCCCTCCAGGGCCCATAATTGGACCCGTCGAACACGTATGCCGGCTTCGCCAGAGCACTCACGATAGAGTGCTTTCCGGATTGCCCGGGACATCCGGCTTGGCCGAGGGGCTGAGTGACCCTCGCACGACGCACGATACGATAGTAGGCTCGGCCATGTGAAGATCTGAGACGATAAACCGACGGCAGAATATGAGTCGATGCAGCAGTACCGGTCAGCGATGGCAGCGGGGCGAAGACAGCCGGGCGATACCGCGGGGCACCAGCTGGGCAGAAAGCTTGACACCCGGCAGAGAGCGCAGGCAGCGGACGCGACGGTCAAGCCAGATGCTGGTAGCAATGCGCGATGGACAAGGCGTTGACCAGAGGGGCAAGGCGCGATGGAGGACAGAACAGGTCAGGGCGCAGGGCTGCGCGGAGGGGCAAGGCGCAGAACCGGACAGAACCGGTCAGGTCTATGGAGGGACTGCGAGCGCTACGACGCAGGGCGCAGGGCAGGGCAGGGCGCAGGGCGGACAAGCCAGATAGGCAAAGCGCCGACGCAGGGCAGGCCACACGCCGACGCGACGACAACGCGCCGAAGCAGTTGTCGACTACCGCGACGCGACCGTGCAGTGACGACTACTGCGACGCGACCGCGACGACGACGACTGGGACGAAGCGCGTAGTAGATCCGACGACCAACAGAGAAGCGCGTCGCAGAGATCCGACGACCACGACGCTACAGATGTCGAAGACGAACGGATGAAGATCTGAGAAGATGAATCGTTGATGCGACGCACGACGCAACAACAGGACAAAGCGCCGACGAAAAATAAAACCGAACGCGACGAAAGAAAGAAAAAACGCTACGACGACGCGTTGACGTCGTGATAACGACGAAACCGCGACGGCGATGAAGCGTAGGCTAAAACCGATGGCGGCGGCGCTGTAGGAGATGCCAAAGGCGGCGGAGTCGCAGGAACCCTAAGAGGTTTCTCGCTCTGATACCATATTGGAGAGAGAAAGTTACGGAAAATAGAATAACCGTAAAACCAAAAGAAGAGGGTTCGATGTGACCCCTACATGCAAGAGTATGTATATATAGAGAGAGGAGAGAGAGAGAGAGAGAGAGATAAGTGGGCCTAAGTCCAATAAGGGAGAGAGAAGTGGGCTTTAACAGATTAAATATTCATAAAGCACATAATTAACCCTAATTAATGCATAAATATGAACTTTAGTAGAATAGAATGCCAATGGAGATAATTCATAAAACTAGGATAACATGCATCATAATTACATAAAATAAGCATGAAAATTAGTTAAATAAGGTAAGAGTTTAAGTTAAATATGCATGTTATTAGAGAGCACACAGTGAATGTCAACATAAACAAGCTAATGAAGTACCCTTCACAAGGTTTCAAAGATTTGGGCATCATCAATATTTTTTATGACCAAGACATTGATGCTTGCATTCAAGAAGTCATGACGATCAATGAGGAAGCCAATTTCAAAGAGCTATCCTTGGACAAGCCAATAGTGGAGCTCAAGCCTCTCTCATCTACTCTCAAATATACTTTTCTTCACACGCAGCAAGAAAATAGGTGATCATTTCATCCTAGCTTAATCAGGAGTAGGAGAAATGATTTCTCGACGTCTGGCGATAGAATGAACAAGCAATCGGTTGGACCCCTCATTATGTACTCATCGCATATTTTTAGAGATGAGTCCAGACTCATTAGGGAAGTGCAGAGAAGACTAAACCCCAAGGTATGGGAAGCAGTGAAAGAAATGATCCTTAAGTGGATTAACGCGGAGATCATCTGCCCCATATCAAATAGCTAGTGGGTTAGTCCGGTGCACGTTGTTCCCAAGAAAGCAGGATTTACAGTGACCGTGAATGAAAAGGACGAGGAGATTCAAACACACCTTCTAACAAAGTGGCAAGTTTGTATCGAATACCAGAAGTTGAATGTCGCAACAAAGAACGATCACTTCCCCCTTACCATTCATTAACCAGATCCTCGATTTACTGGCACGTCAGAGATATTTTTGCTTCTTAGATGGATAATCAAGCTACAACTAGATTGAAATTCATCTAGACGATCAAGAGAAGGCAACGATTATGTCCCTTCGGCACGTTTGCTTTTAGGCGGATGTCATTCAGATTATGTAATGCCCCTTCGACATTCCAAAGATGCATGATGGCGATTTCACTGACTTCCGTGGTGAGAGTCTCGAGGTCTTCATGGACAATTCCTCCATCTTTGGAGATGACTTTGAAAGTTGTCTAGCTCACCTAACAAAGATCTTTGAGGTCTGCATCAAGAAGTGACTGATAAAGGACTAGAGGGAGTAGTGATCGAGCATCTCGTCTCACGCAAAGGGCTAGAGGTGGATAAGGCCAAGATTGAGGTCATCCAAAACCTCCCTCTCTCAGCTGACGAAGATTTACAGAGATTTAAAGAGCTGACGAAGCGTTTTCTGTGGTCGTTAAAACATACAAACGTCGGTCAAACAAAATTTATAAAACCGAACTAACAAAGATAAAGATATAAAATCAAGTAAGGTGTAAGTATCGGGTCGATCTACACAGAACAAAGTTAACTTTAATTGTAGAGTTGACTTGGTCAAACTCAGGTTTAAAAAAGTTTTAAAGAAGTAAAAATGAGATGTTAAGAATATAAATGATATAAATATACTAAATAAGAAATTTAAAGATTTAAGATCTCGGATTTGACAGAGAAAAGTCAAAAGTCAAAGTCAAAGCATTGATTTTGACCAATAGTCGAAGTTCTGTAAAATCAGAGAACTCAAAGATGTCAGAATATTACGAAAATTATATATTTGCAAACTAAAGAGAAAATAGAATTTATTGATATATAATTCGTGATTTTTATATAAGAAATGGATTTACTATGAATTATTGAAAATCAAAGATCAGAAAATTCCCGAAATGAACACTTCAGAGAAAATCTTCAAATTGGCTGGTCAAATGATATCCAAATCTTGCAACTTATATATCAATAGAAATCTAAGAACCAGAGGATTCTAAAGAGACCAAAGTTATCAAATTAAGATTTGTATTTTGAAAGTAATTGACCCCGAAAGTCAACGTTCAAATTCGGATTGAAAATGAATAGTGATCGGTCAAATATTAAATTGAGGGGTCAAATAAACTCGGAATTCGACGAATTTGCTATCCACAGAAATCTGCTGAAATAAGGAATCCAATGAAACCAAAATCAAGTGATTTGGAATTATAATCAGAGAGATATTATATTTTCAAAATAAGCAAAATTTCAGACTAAAATTGGGCAAAATTGAAGAACACTAAGAACTAAAATGATAAATTAAAGATCTAAACCTAATTAAAACTCAAACTACCACCTGATAATATATTTAATCTAACTACTAACCCGATTGCCGCAAGAATGGGGCTTCAATTCACTCGGATTGAAGCGGATTAGGCTTGATTTCTTCCTCACGGACGTTCGGTGTTCAAGGGGAAAATCCAATGAAATCCGATGGAATTCGTGATCAATCCCGCTCCAATTTTGATCGAAATTGAGTCTAAACGCGGGGGGATCACGAATAACTCAAGATCTTTCTTTCAAATCGCTTAATTCCTTCACGATTCAATCAAGAGTTAAGAAAAACAAGGGAGTACATCGGTTTTTAAAGGAGATTTTCGCCCGAAAAATTTGGGCCGTTTGATCCGGTGGAGAGGTGAAATTGATGGCCACAATCACACGAAGATCGTGGCCCATAAATTAGAAGTAATCGTGGCCTTGATTGCGCATTAAATCAACCACGATCGTGCCACAATCAGGCCATGATCACGCGGCGATGGGCCACGATCGCATCGTGATCTGACCACGATCACGTCGCGATCTGACCCCGATCACATCCTAGTGTCCTTCTCTAAAGTGCCAAGATCTTTCTGAATCATGACCGTTCGATGAGGATTGAGCGGCCGCTCACGATCGCGCGTTTGATGAGAATCGAATGCTCCCATTACGTCAACGTCGCACGCCAATCGTAGACACGATGCCTCGTTGTAAGGTCCACGATTAAACTCGAGTCGTCCTATCTTCAATTGGAGCATCGTGATGCTTCCATGCGTCCACCAATGATGCACCAAAATTGCGATGCATTGCGTCTATCTGATGACACCACGTGGTGCAAGGTGAGCCCTCTATCACTTCACTTAAAAGCATTTTTAACGCACGTGTTGTGATTGATGATCGCGTGGACTCCAAGTCCATTGTATCAACGCGTCTCGATTGATGCCCGTGTATCCAACGTCCGCGGTGCCGCCACGTGTCCTGGCACATAAAAACGTGTGGGAACATAGTCCCATACGTAAGAAAAAATGGGAAACCGTGAGTATATAATGTGGGGCGGTTTAACGCTATTGCGTTACCGCCCCAATACTCTAACCATGGCCCACTAACTTGTGGGCCCTTCACTCGCCAGCCCCCTCACCACGTGGCCCCCCTCACGGGCGTCCGCGTGGCCCACGACACGTGACCGCGCCCTGTGCGCCACTTGTGCCTCACGTGGTCTCGCGCGGCCCTGCCACGTTGCTCTATGTGCCGCGTCGCATCCGCGCAGGTCCTGCGTGCCACGTCAGCCTTGCGCGTCCCTATGCGCCATGTCAGCACTACGGTCCTGCAGAAATATTCCCCACTTTTTGCGATTTTTTATTACAAAATACACCTAATAAAGTTAATAAAAATCAAATAAAAACCCAAAAAAGATGATTAATCTCAATAAATTGTGCATAAATATGAACTTTAGTAGAATGGCATTCCAATGGAGAAAATTCATAAAATTAAGGTAACATGCATCATAATTACATAAAATAAGCATGAATATGAGTAAGATAAGAATTTAATTTATAAATGCATGTTATCAAGAGCTTCCTCGGGCATGTTGACTTCTACCCGGAGGTTTATAAGGGACTCGCTAAGTCTCCAAGCTGTTGACCGCCCTTGTCTGCAAGGATAAGGACTTTGTCATCGACAAGGAAGGAGAGCGCGCATTCGACATATTGAAGCACGCATCAATCAAAGTACCGATTCTACAAAGTCCTAATTGGGACTTACCTTTCGAGATCATGTGCGACGCTTCTGACTATGTAGTAGGAACGGTTTTGGGGCAGCCGATAGAGAAGAAGCCAACTATCATATGGTACGCAAGAAAGACCCTTGCTGAAGCTCAGATGAATTGCATGATGACAAAGAAGGAGGTTTTAGTAGTTGTCTATGCCTTAGAGAAGTTTCGGCCTTACATCTTGAGGAACAAGATCATCATCCACATCAATCATGCAGCATTAAAGTACTTGTTCTCCAAGAAAGAGGCCAAGCCACGACTGATACGATGGGTGCTGCTTCTTCAAGAGTTTGACTTGGAGATAAATGACAAGAAAGGCAATGAAAACTCGGTGGCAGATGATAACATGCATATGTAACTTAAATTCTTATCTTATTTAACTAATATTCATGCTTATTTTATGTAATTATGATTCATGTTATCATAGTTTTATGAATTTTCTCCATTGGTATGTCATTTTACTAAAGTTCATATTTTTGCATAATTTAGGGTTAATTATGTGCTTTAATGATTTATAACCTTTTATAAGATCAAAGAAATCAAAATTAACCACCTTTTAGTGATTTTTATTTTGTCTTTGGTAAAGATGAAGAAAAGAAAAAAGAGAAAAAGAAGATGATATAAGAATCAAAGAAAATGAGTGGATGATAGGGTTCACTTATTAGTATTTTTGAATTCATTATTTATTCTTCTTTTAATTTATATTTTAGATGGCATGATATTAAAATTGAATAAATTTGTGAGCCAATGGAGAAAATTTGAGTCAAAAAAGAGTTCTATAATTTCTGAATTTGTGAGCCAATGGAGTTCAATTTTGAAAGATATTAATTTCTAAATTTTTTGGATTTTTCTAGATTTTATTTTGATTTTTCAAGAATTTTTAGGATTTAATTCCTTATTAAAAATAGAAAAAAGTGTTTAATTATCGTGCGGGGCCCGCGGAGCTGACGTGGCGAGGCCATGCGAGGCCACGCAAGACAACGCAAGGCCACGTGGATGCCCACGTGGCGCGAGGAGGGTCTTCGGGCTGGCAAGTAATGGGCCCATGGGTTAGTGGGCCCAGGTAAGAAGTTTCGGGCGTACTAGGCCCATATGGGCGACGCACCCCTTAAGGGGGTTTCCCATTTTGTACTCGTCCATTCTCTTTATTTATTCCCCTGTGGGACTAACCTGTTTCTAAAGTTTGCAGGACACGCGGCGAAGCGTTGCGCATCGGATCGATCGCGTCAAGTCAGGAGCTTTAATCGGGTGGATTCCGGTCCACCAGATCATCATAAGGACACGTGCACAAATCACGGAATAAGTGGAATCCTACAATCGCGATTCAATTGCATCATCCGCGAAACTCAGCGCGACACATGGATTCATCAGACGGGCGAAAGATGAGGAGATCGTGGGATCGTGGCCCACGATAATCTTGTGATCATGGCCATCAATCTATCTTCACCGAATCAGATAATCCACGATTTTCGGGGCAATGGCATTCCTCTTTGTAACTCAACTCTTGATTGAATCACAAAGGAATTAAGCAGTTTTTTAGCAAAATCATGAGTTCTTTGTGATCCCCTCCCCCCCCTTCTCCCTGTTTAGACTCAATTGCAATCCAATTGGGCCGGGATTGATCGTGAATCATCACAAGATTTGATCGAATTCTCCCCTTGAATGCCGAAAGTACGCCGAAGAAGAAACCGATCACATACACTTCAATCGATGTGATTTGGAGCCCAATCTTTGTGTCTATCACGTTAGTAGTGTGAATCAATAATTCATCTTGCGATAATTGTAATTTAGATTAGATTTAGGTAGTCAATTTCAATTTAGAAATCTATTTGTTCTTCATTTTCGCCCAAATTAGGTGCGAATTTTTTTTGATTTTGAAACAAGGATTTCTCCTTGATCCTAAGTCCAAATCTTTTGATTTTACTTTCATCGGATTCCTTGTTTCATCAGATTTCCGTGGATAGCAAAATCGTAAAATTTCATCATCATTGGACCCTTCAATTTGACATTTGACCCTCTATTATTCATTTTTAATCCAAAATTGGGCGTTGACTTGAGGGGCAATTACTTTCCAAATACAAGGTGAAATTTGACAATTTTGGTCTCCTTGAAATCCTCTAGTTGTTAGTTTTCTATTCAAATTTAAATTTCAAGATTTGGATATCATTTGGTTCGTCAATTTGAAGATTTACACCGAAGTGTTCATTTCATAATTTTTTTGATCTTTGATTTTCAATAATTCATGATAAATCCAATTCTTCTTGAAAAATCACGAATTATATATCAAAAATTTACATTTTTTTCTCTAGTTTCAGAATATATAATTTTTGTAATATTTTTAGCTCTTTTTATTGTTTGATTTTACAGAAAGTCAACTATTGGTCAAACTCAACGCTTTGACCTTGACTTTTGACATTTCTTCATCAAATCAGCTTCTCAATTCCTAAAATATTTTATTTGGTATATTTATATCTGTACCATTAATAAAATATCATTTTAACTTCTTAAAATCCTTAATTAAACCTAAGTTTGACCAAGTCAACTCTTCCATCAAAGTCAACCGTGTTCTCTGTGTATCGACCCAATCTTTACACTATACTGGATTTCATTTCTTTGTTATTGTGAGTTTGGAATTCTATTTTTTTTTTACCGACATTTGTGTGTTTTCAACGACCGCATAAAACGCTTCGTTAGAAGATCACTTATCGCATATCCATGTTCCAAATATGGGAAACATTATTGATACATTTCCTAACAAGTGTCGAAATGAATTAGCACGGTCGTTGAATGCACACCAACTCGTGTCAAAACTAATATCAAACTCACCAATTTAAAGAGATAATCACAAATTAAGAAGTATAATGGTGAATACGGATCAAATCCACGAAGAAATAAGAGAATTTTGAGAGATCTTTTTAAATTTAATCAAATTGGACAATGAATTGAGGTGAGAAATTAGGGATTTCGATAAATTTGGAAAGAGAACTCAAAGATGAATCCACGGTATCAAAAATCACTAGATTTGGATCAAGATTTGCGAAGAAATCAAAGAGCGAATTTGGTAGTAATTTCCAAACGCGAAATTGAAGAAATCCGAATTAAAACCTAAAATTAATCTAATCTATGATTCTGAATTACAAACTAATAGAACAAGATAAAAGATAAGGAGGAAAACACATAATCTAGTCCGAGATAGCGATCGAAATGATCAAATTAATCGTTGGATTCAAGGCTTTTCATTCCGCGATTTTGAAGACTAATCATCGGCATTCAAGAGGTGAATTCTCCCTATTCTATTGATGAAATCTCACTTCCAACCACTCTGTCGCCATGAAAATGAGTCTAGAAGCGATTGGAAGCAAGAGATTCAAGGAAGGTGGTGTCTAGACAGTTCAATTACTCAAAAAATCCAAGAATTATTTATAATATTGAAGAACATCTCAATTTATAGAAAATTTGGGCGTAACCGTCTGATGGAGCATTTAATCTTCAATCAACGGCTCTGATGAAACGCAGGAGTATGAATCGTTATGGTTAAGTCATGACCATTGGATCAAAGATGGACCACCAAGATTTCACCCCGTCGCGTGTGAAGAAATAACGCTTGAAACGTCATCTGTTTGATCTTGATCTAACGCTTTGGATGCATTTTCGTCAGTTTTAATCTCAGTTGTTATAACTCTTTTGATGAACGGTTGAGATTAAATCATTTTTAGAATGATTCACCGACAGGTAGAAATACGCCATGTACCCTCCTCTCTCCCCCCGGGTTTAAGTGAAGATCAAGGTTCTTCTTTTAACGGTTGACTTGGATGCTCCACGTGATGCCACGTCGCCTGCGCACTTAAGAACAAAAACAAAGTCCCACATGATAAAAATTAAAGCCATCGTGCGTGTATATTATGAGTATGTAAATAAGGAGTTACTAAAAATCCTTAACGTGTGCACATGTGCACTCCTTATTACACACACACGCGTGCGCGCTCACGTGTGCGCATGCGCACTCGCACACACGTGCACTCGCACACACATGTACATGCCCACGTGTGCGACACGTGGCCGTCTCATATGTTGCCACCTGGTGCTATCATTTTTGTTTGCACGACGTCAGCTGCATGATAAGTATATTTTTCATTCATTTTAATTCAAAATAAATTTAATTAAATTCATAAAAAATTTGTAAAAAATCCATAAAAATCCCTAAAAATTAGAAAATTTAGAACTTTCAAAATACAACTTCAAATTAATCTAAATTTTTCATTGGATTAGAAATTAAATTATCTATCACTCTAAGCTATAAAATTTAATAAATAAC
The DNA here is from genome assembly GCA_024174645.1 of Lemna minuta. Taxonomy (NCBI): domain Eukaryota; kingdom Viridiplantae; phylum Streptophyta; class Magnoliopsida; order Alismatales; family Araceae; genus Lemna; species Lemna minuta. Next base: position 8,188,490 of record CM044120.1, on the reverse strand, counting down.
AAGAAAATAAATTTCTATTTCAAAAATACACTCATTTCCTTTAGAATTAAAGACTTAGAAAAATACATGAGTGTATATAATGTATTTTCTCTTATTATTTAATATTAAAACCCAATTATAATCTCAAATATAAATGGGAATAATCTACTTTAAAATTTTATTCTTAAAAATTCATAATTATCCCTAAAATAGTGCATTTTAAGACTAAAACTTACAATTGCAAGAAATGATAGATATGCACTCAAAGCACGATAACATGCATAAAAATGGAATGTTTTATGCCTTAATTTGCATTAATAATCATGTAATTGCATGTTAAGATTGCATAATATCAACGAGCATCTCCTTACATTATCGAGTCACACTCCCTGGTTTGCACACATCGTCAACTGGATCGATCCCGGAGCATTGGAATTGACATAAAAAATATAAGTTCTTCCATGAACTAAAGTACTACTTTTGGGAAGAACCCATTCTATTCCATATCGGATACAACCAGATCATTCGGCGATGCGTAGCAAAGGAGGAGCAAAGAGATGTTTTAGCGATGTGTCACTCATCAGCATGTGGAGGACACTTTGCTGCACGGAAGTCATCGGATAAGATTCTACAAAGCAGTTTTTATTGGCCCGCAATCTTTAAGGATGCCCATCGTTTATACACTGAGTGCTTACAATGCCAAGCAACATTAAACATCTCCAAGCAATATGAGATGCCAATGAGGCCTATCCTTCATGGGACTTTTCTCACCTTCAGATGGGAAAGAGTATATTTTGATAACGGTTGATTATGTGTCTAAGTGGGTTGAGGCTATCCCCACAGGACAAACACCCATCAAGAGGTGCTTCAATTCATCATGAGGAACATCTCCTCTTGATATTGATATTTTAGGGCCATCATCAGTGATAGAGGCTCGCACTTCAATAATGCACACTTTCATGCATTGTTGAAGAAATATGGAGTCATCATCGCGTCACCACATCGTACCACCCCTAAGAAAATGGGCAAGTTGAAGTGAGCAACAGATAAGTCAATAATATATTGAACAAGATCATTCGACGAAACAGAAAAGATTGGGCACACAAGCTTCCTAATGCTTTATGGGCATATTGGACAGCTTACACGACACCCATTGGGATCTTTCGTTCTGACTCATATTTGTGAAAGCATTTCATCTTCCAGTTGAACTTGAGCATCGAGCATATTCGGCCATCAAGAAGCTCAACTTATCTATGGACGAAGCAGGAAAACAAAGACTTCTCCAGCTTCAAGAATTACAGGAGCTAAGGCATGACACGTATGAAAACGTGGAAATCTACAAAGCGAAGACCAAAGCCTTTCACGACAGGAATATAAGAAGAAGAACCTTCCAAGTCATTGATAAGGTTTGGTTATATAACTCTCATCTTAAGCTTTTTCCAGGGAAGCTACGCTTACGATAGGACAGTCCTTACATGGTTATGGAGTTGTTTGAGAACAGATCTGTACTTATTTTTTACATCAAATATGGAAAAAAATTTCAAGGTAAATGGCCACCATCTTAAGCCTTACTTACATCAGAGCCACCCACACCAACAGATACGATGAATCTACATCTTCCCGAGGCACACGAGGACATGACGACAGTATCACCCGTAGCTCATCAATCATCGTGAACTTCATAAAGTTTCGTCTAGCTAAAGACATTAAACTTAGCGCTTCTTGGGAGGCACCCCAATGTTATCTTACCTTTTCTTTTATTTTTATTTTTATTTTTTATAACTTATAGATATTGTCAAAAAAACTATACTATGTCGAAGGGCGCAATCAAGAAAAATTCTGTGGACATACATCAACACGCCTAAATGAGTTTTTCTAAACCCTTTTTCTTCTCACCACATTTTATTATATTTTTCGTGTCATGCATGATATTCTTGCCATCTTTTTATGAGCATGATGATTTCATTGAGGGCAATGAAGAGTTTAAGTTGGGGGGTGAGGAATTAGAAAAACTCAACAAAGATTCAAAAAATTTGAATCTCTAAATTCTAAAAACTCCTATTTTCCACAAAAATTTTTACCACTCTTCCCACCTTAGAAGTCTTGAAATTTTGAGATCCTATCTACTAGAAATGTAGAAGTGAGGGCCTTTGATGCAAGACCAAGGTGATAAACACAGTCGTGCACCAAACTACTAAGGGTGAGTCTAGGGATGGGATACTGATGGGGTGAAATGCTTATGATGTAATGACCTACTAATGCTGATAAGCAAAATACCTTCTTGCACGTTGACTCAAGAGCGCTGGAGTGCGCCGAGTAGTGTAAATCCAAGAGACCTCCCGGTCCATGTCCATGCAAGCCGGGAGCCTAGGGTCATCGATGGGGAGCTTGACAGTCAACCTGACGGATTGGACCACGATCTCAATCCTCTCGAGTCATCTAATCACTCATCCTAAACTGTCCCGACGGTGGTGGAAACAGGTGCGGGAAATACTGGAAGAGATATAGTACTTTAAAGTAAAGATGAGGGCATGTGTGCCTAACCTGTGGGGTGCGAGCCCAATCGGTCGTGACGATGGGGATTGTTCGTACGTAGCACAGACGGTCAGTAGTGGTAGGCCTCATCGGCGATGTCGCAATCGAGGCGGAGTCCTCAGCACGGGGTGCGATGCCGGTACCAGCGGGCCACATGGGCGAGACATGTGAGCTCAGCTGGGAAGGGCGCGTGGGGCGTTCGAAGGCAAGCACGGAGATGCGACCAGACGGTGCACGATTGTGATCAGTGGGGCGCATGGGGGCTGACCGGATGCGCGCGCGAAGCGTGATCAGACGGGCGTGCGGGGCGAGGTCAGCGGCGAGCGTGGCCCTGGTGGGGGTGGAGCACGGATCAATTGGGCTGGGCGGTGTTGTTGGGATGCACTCGGCCCAGCGAATGAGGGCGTGGAGCAGGCGCGCAGGTGGGCGCGTGGGGGTGGATCGCGGAATTTGCACCGGTCGGACAGTCGCTGGCGAATCGCGTGGCAGCAAGTCTACGGCGAGACCAAGGCGCCAGGAGCTGGGCGCAAGCGGGGGTTCCCCTAGGCGGCGGTTGAGTGGGCACGCGGTCGGTGTCCCGGAAGAACGAGTCAGCGTGGGGCGAAGCTGAAGTCTGGGAGGAGTAGGGAATTTTGTGGGTCAGCGGGAGGGGAAGAAGGGATAATTGGGTGATGGGAGGGGTTCGGCCGATGGGGTGGTGTTTGATGGGCGTCGTGTTGTCGGAAGCGCGTGCAGGTTAAGGTCGGTACTGGGAATCAAAGGAGGATGGTTTGAAGCGTGAAAATCTCACAAAATGGAAGGTGCGGGAGGGGGTGGACGACGTCTCACGAATGGCGCAGGGGATGAAGATGAAGCAACTAGCGGATGGAAGGGAATTCGATGGGCGTCGGACAGTAGATGAGGTGGGGTGACGAGGAAGAGGTTAGCCAAATTTCGAGAGGGGAATCGACTAGGCACGATGACGAATTAAGGCGAGCGGTGGCGTGAGTTTCGACAAATCGCGAGGATGAAATTGGGGAAGTCAAGGGGAGAGGATGGGTAGTGAAGGATTTTGGATCACGAGCAGCACGGGGAGAGGGAGGAGGTCGAGGGGAAGGAGAGGGTGGGTACGATTCGGTTGCAAGGCAAGTCAGGCTCGAGGTACCTGAATTTGGTAGGGTGAATTCGTGAAATCGATGGGGGGGTGCAGACGAGTGATAAAGGGAGGTGGAGATAGCAGGAGGCGGAATCGGAATTCAGGAAGGCACGTGAACGGTTAGAGATAGTGGGAGTTGGGGAGGCGGGAGGTGGACTGGACGGAAGGGTGCCGGGATTTCGGGATTGGAAAAATCGGGAGTGAGGAGGGAAAGGGCGTTAACGTGGGGAGGAAGAATGGGTTGACGGATGGAGGATGCAGGGGAGGCGGACGCGACGGAAGAACAGGAAGTGATGGAGGGGGGAAGGAAGGAATTTGGGAATGCCAGGCAGGGAGATGGTGGCGGGGAGGAGGAGTCAGGGAAGAATCGTAGATGTGTGGTGAGAAGAGAGGGGAAGAAGGAAATCCCAAGGAGGAGGAGGCCAATCTCAGCATAGGACTGGGCGGAAATGCAACGGTGAGGATGGGTTGGTGCTGGTGATGGGAGAAACTGCGTTGGCGGCGGCGGCGGCGGAGCAAGAGCGGCGAAAGCGGCGGCGGCGGCAGTCGCAACGGCAGCAGGGTGACATTGATAACCGTAATCAGGGCAAGGGGAGGCAGCGGTCTCGGCGGCGGGCGCGGCGGCGGTCTCGGCGGCGGGCACGGAAGCGGCACGTGGTCGTGCGGCAACGGCGGCGGCGGCATGTGTTCGTGTGGCGGTGGAGGCGGCGGTAGGTCCCCTTCCTTGACCTTCCTTGAGCAGCCACTTAAGAGGGAGTTCACTCCTTTTTTTTCTTCAAATGACGACTAGAGTTTGTGGGGGGGTCCCTTCTCCTCTTATAGAGCCCATATTGGGCCGAGAGGGAAAGGGCCCACTTGGAGGCCCACAACCCAAAAGCCTCTCTACCACTTCCATCCATCCTTATCATCCATTATCATCCACATCATTTGGGAGGAAAATTAACATCAGTGGTACCTTCTTTGTTTTTAAATCCATCTTGTTTACATGCATATTTTCTTTTAACCACGAGATTCCTTTAGATATAGTGTCTTTTTATTCTTTCAGCCACCTCATCACGTTGCATCTCAAAGATAGGAAATCCCTTTGCGAATGCACTATTCATAGGAGGAAGACGAGTTGAGGGGAATTCTAATGCACTAAGTAGCCTCCAAAATGAGTGAAGGAGTGATGTGTTTAATGAGAACAGTGAGGAATTACATCTGCTCATGAGAGTGTGAGAATCTTTTCATTCCCATAGCATCAAATCTTAGAAACACTCACCTCGATCACAATTGAGAATTGACTCTAGCATTAGCTGATGAGCAACACCCTAATATGCACTAAGGAAGTCAACCTGGATATGGAATCTAGATCACTATGGTCCACACTATGAGGAAGAGTATCACACATTCATACACTTCACTTCTTTAGTTGTGGGATCAAAGGATAAAAAGACTTTCTAGGGAGATTATATAGTAAATTTCTAAGGGACTAGCAATTATTCAAGTTGGGGGGTGTGATAACATGCAATTTATACATTAATTTACATTATTATTAATAAAAATAAAGGCATTAAATATTCTATTTGTATGCAAGTTATCATATTATGAGTGCATATCTATCATTTCATGTAATTTTAGATTATGATCTAGAAATATATCATCTTAGGGATAATTATTTATAATTAAATAATATAGTTTTATTCTCATCTACATTTGAGATCATAATTGTATTTTCATGATTAAATGATAAGAGAAAATATTTTTATCTACACTCATGTATTTTTCTAAATTTAATTTCTCAAAGGAATGAGTGTATTTTTTAAATTAAAATTTATTCTTTTTTTATTTAAATATTTTTTAATTTTTATAATGATATATAATTTAATTTCTGATCCAACAAAATAAATTTGGATTAATTTGGAGTTTTATTTTAAAAGTTATAAATTTTCTAATATTTAGGATTTTTTAGAATTTTTCTGAATTTCTTTAAACCTATTTTCAATTTTTAAAAAGAATTGTAAAATATTTTTGTATGTCGTGAGCTGATGTGGCAGAGTGTCGCCATGTGGCGACGCATGTACAAGCCACATGACAACTCGTGCGTCCACACATGTGTGCGCGTGTGCGCGTGTGTGCGCGTATGAGTAATTCGTGGGTTAAGCATCCCTCATGAATTTTTGTTAACCCATTAATCTCATGCACCTTATATACTCGTCAAAATCCCAAAGTTATGTCATGTGAAACTATTTCTTTTTGTTTTAATTTACAGGTGAGGTGGCGCAACGAGACGCGTCTGATCGCACGATTTAATCGTGATTGTCAGATTTCACTTACTCGAGGGGGTATGTGGCTGCATCTGATTAGGCGAAGATTCATTTTAGGACGATTTAATCTAAGCCGCTCATCTGGGGAGTTATAACGGTAAAGATTAAATGCACCCCGATGGACGTGGGCTCATCTTGATCATTCAATGAAGATTGAACAGACGCGACTGAAAGACGACGATTCGCGAATCGGCATTTAATCGCAGCCGTTGATCAAAGATGAATAGACGCATCCAATGATCATAGCCAATTTCTCTATAAATTGAAATGTTCTTCGATAGAAAAACTCGTTCTTGGATCTTTCGAGAAAATCAAATTGTTTAGACAACTCAGTCTTGGAATCACTTGATTACTACTTCTTCTAGACTCATTTCCCCATCGGAGGACTGTTTGAAATCAAGAATTGGTGGAGAGAATCGGAAGAAATCGCCTCTTGAATGCCGAAATCTGTTTAAAATCGAGAATGACAAGCCTTGAATCTGGCGATTAATTGGATCATTTTGAGAGCAACTTCAGGTTAGATTACGTGTTTTCCTCCTAATCTATCTTCTTGTAGCATTAGATTTTAATTTTGAATCGTAGATTCGATTAATTTTAGATTTAATTTCAATTTTTATTACAAATCGGGATCGATTTTCTTTCTCGATTTCAATTTTCAATTTCTCTGCAAATTCTAATTCATTGATTTTTAATTACATGGATTCATATTGGAGTTATCTTTCCTAATTTCTTACCTCAATTCATCGTCCAATTTGATCAAATTTAAAAGAAATCTCAAAAGTTCCCTTATTTCTATATGGATTCGGCACTTATTCACCACTATACTTTTTAATTAGTGATTTAATCTTTAAATTCGTGAGTTTGGATCTTGTTTTGACATAAGTTTGTGTGTATTCAACGATCACACGAAATCATCTCGTCACTAAGCTCATCCATGTGTCTATAAGGATCCTTGGTGGCGTACGACCCCCGTCGCCACCAAGACACGATACCACGGCGCCGGAGGAGCCCGTTTGCGCCCGCAGATCTATCCGCTTATCTTTTTTTCTTTATTATGAACTTTTTAACCCGCACGTGTTTAAGCGGGTCCTCGCTTATTTCCCTCTTCCTTTTAGGCTTTCGGGTGGGTTATTCCCTTTTCGGGATCCCATTCGTGAAGCCCTTTCTTTTGTGAACCTTTATTTTCTATGAGTATTTTGGGTTTTGGGTTGTGGGCCTCAAGTGGGCCCTTTCCCCTCTCGGCCCATTATGGGCTGTATAAGAGGGGAAGGGACCCCCCCACAAACCCTAGCCGTCATTTGAAGAAAGAAAAGAGTGATCTCCCTCTCAAGTGGCTGCTCAAGGAAGGCCGGGGAAGGAGTCCAACCGCCATCGCCGCCGCCGCCGCCGCCGCCGCCACTCCTTGCCCCGGCCACAGTTCTTCTCCACTGTCATCGCGACGCCGCCGTCCTCAAGCCGCCGCCGCTGCCGCCGCCTCAGGCCGCCGCCGCCTCCAGACCACCGCACCGCCATCTCCGCCATCTCCACCTTCCCCTCCATCTCCCCATTTCCGGCCATCCTCAAGCTTCCCCTCCAGAGTCCCCTCCACCGTCCTCCTCCGTCCGCTGCCAAACCCCCTCATTTTCCTCATCGCGAATTCTCTTCCACGATTTCCACTCCCTGCGACTTCCACCCTCAGCGTTACCCTTCCCCGAAACTTCTCAGCCGACCCCCCCTCTTCCTGCGTCCTCACCTCCCTTCCCCTCCTGCTCGCGGTCGCCACAGCCCATTGCCGAAAGTTCCCTTCCCCGATCTCCCTCCTCCATCCTCCACCAAGGAAAAACGCCCGTCCGACCGTCCTCCCGCGAATCCTCCCAATTTCCCGATTTCGTCTTCCCCAATTTCTGACTTCTTCATCTCTGCTGCCACCACTGATTCTCTCTCCCAGAAATTTATCGACCGTCCGACTTCCCTTGGACCTTCCATCTTCCCTACCATCCCCTCCCCTCAAACGCCCCATTCCCTCCGAAATCAATTTCCGAATCCATCCGGATTCAATCCGGCAAAATTCACGCTTCCACAAACTATCCCGTCCACCCCGAAATCCCGACGCCCCTTCCACCACACGCCTTATCGGAAACTCACCCTAAGCCCTGCTAATTTCATCCCCTCTCTCAGTCATCCACATTACATTGCCTCACCTGAATTCCCTTTCCGCGACCTTGCCTTCTCTTCCGAACTCTCGTCCCTCCCCCCTCCTCATCGTCACACCTGCAGAACCTCCCCCCATTCCGCCCGGCCCTGACCAAGCTCTAAATTCACAAATCCGAGAGCTCCGAATTCGCGAGTTCACGAATTCGGGTTCTCGCAACAGTCGTGAAATCCCGAATTCCATCTGCAATCCACCGCGAATCAACGCCCCGAGCCTCCCGACTTTATCATCGCTCCACCTCTCCCTGATCCGACTCGCCATCATTCTCCAGACGTCCAGCCTCCACCTCCCCTCCCACGAATTCAGCTCGCCGCCCCTCCAGCCGAGTCCTGTCGCCCTTTACTGCTCCGTAAACGCCAGCAGCTAATCCGGCCTTCCGTAATCGCCACCGCGACCCGCCTCCTTGCGCGGACTGCCCAGTACCCTGAACGTACTTGGCGCTCTCCGCGCTCCTTTGTCCCTGAATGTGATGCTGCCATGGGAAGTCCTTCCTGCGTTGACTGCCACGTGCGTGCGTGACTGGTCCTCTTAGTATCTGAGAGTTGACCATCCCCACAGCCACTGTCGCTCTGTCCTTACTGCCCCATCTCGGACAGCAGCGGTTGATAAGTCGAAAATTAGCGTGATTTATGTCGTTATTTAGGGTTTTTCCGGACTTATACAATAAAATTTATAATTTCCCTTAGTGGTGTAATAAGGGGTCGAATCCGAAGGAGGCGGTGGTGAATTTCAATTTCAATCGATTTAGGGATAGAAAAGCATGAATTTGATGGTTTAATTCTTATTTATGTGATTAATGATGATTCTTGATCAATGTTTGAAATTAAGATCATTGCAAATTCAATTTCATGAAATCAATATTTTCTGCTATTTATAATCAGATAGATTTAATCAGAGATTAAGATTTCAAGTTTCTTGACATTAAGAATTTAAGAACATCTAGATTTAGTATAATTTTTCTTTGAGGTTTTTATCATATAAATGCATTTATCCAATTAATGATGAAATCATCATATTATTATGGATTAATAATTATCATGTTAATCCACTGTTATTTATCAACAGAAAACATGATTTTCGAATTTTAATTTCAATTATTCAAGAATTAGGTCAATTTTCCCTAAATTAGCCAATCTTGATCAAGATTGGCTAATTAAAGCAATTAAAACCTAAATTGGAGTTTATTGAAGGTAGATTATGTTTTAGGAGTTATATGAAATCATTTGTAACCTTATTCAATTGATTAATATTTGAGAAAATCGGATCTAATCATGAAAAAAATCAAAAATCGGAAGAAACTCGCGAGAAGAGAGAAAATCAAGAAGATCTATGAATTAAACTGAAAATCTTAAGTAAATCTATGTTTTAATCGCCTAGAAATTCTTGGAGATGGATTAGGAACCTATTTCGATGACTTCCGCGCGACGAACAGCATCAAGATCCGGCGATTTGCCACAGCCGGATTTGGGAGAAGAGGTGGAAACTTGACGCCACCGGACCAACGAAACCGTCGTCGTTTTCAGCTCCAGATCGCTCCAAGAGGTGCTTGAGACAGGGAGGAGTGCCGCGACCAGTCCCTCCCGTGAAAAAAATCAAGAACACCCTTCATTTCGCGTTTCGCCCAATTTATAATCGTAAATCGCGAAGAACTGGCCAGTTGTCGTTTCCGATATTCATTTCATTTTCTTTTTCCTTTTGTACGCAGGTCGTGCGCGGAGCTCGATTGGTCGACGGAAGAGCTCATCACGGCTGTGATTGGTCCGCGCGACTGCGTGAATTCCCCGCGCGCACTTCACGGTCCATTAGAGATAAAAATGGCCCAATAAGGGCCGGTCTCAATTAAAAACATTTTTCTTAAAAAGAATCAATTTTTACCCAAAGAAAGCATGAAATAAAAATCTAAAAATATATTTATTATTGAGAAATATTCTATTAATATGAAAAATTGATTTCTCTTTGATTTCTTTTGTTTTAGAAATAGGTCAATTAAAGAACATTTATTTTTTCTCATAAAATTCATCCTTTAAGACTCTCAAACTTTGTTAATTCACCTATTTATTTAACAAAAACACCATTTTAATTGAAAATCGAAGAAGACTTCATTTTAACATGAAATCATGATAACATGCAATAAAATATGATGATTTATCGTTAAAAACCGACAAATATGATGGGAAAATGGTATTTTAATTGCTCTATTTTGCATGTTATCAGCGGTTTACCACCGTCTCCACGGACTACCCTGCGACGACCTGATCTGCCTTCATCGCCCGGGTGGTCTACCCGATCCCGCTTGCCCGCGTAGGATTGGCTTGTCCCACGCCGCCCATACCGCCTTGGTCGACTCAGTGCCGATCTAGTCTACCTGGGCCCGTCTCTCTCGTTGTGACCCCGCCACGCCAATCACGCCACCGCCCCCTCACGCTCAAGTCTGTCATCTTCCCCCCCTCTCCAGTTGACACTGCCAAGCCGACTCCCCACGACGCCACGACCCACCGGGCACTCCGCCCCGCAGGTTAGCTTTAGCCCCTATTTCAAAGTTAATTCTTCTCGAAGCGTTTCCTTTACTCGTCTCCACCGCCGTCGGACGACGTAGTTAGGGTAGTACGATTATAGGTACGAGATTTCTGACGCGCACGTCAGGTCCGGTACCGAGCGTGGGCTGCAGCCTCCTGGCTACTCCACGACGAGCGACTTCCACGCCTCCGGACGTGGATCGAGAGGATCTCACCCTACCCATCATCGCGAGTTTCCTCGGGTCACCCGGAGTCGACTCCGCTGATCGGCATGCCTGCTTGTACTTGTGTTTAGGTTAAGTCTCCTACTTAGGGTCTAGGGCTCGCTTATCCATAGGTTAGGGTTGACCACACTATTGTCAGTCAGCCTCAGTCCCATTGATCCGGCACGAGGGTTTTACCACCGTGTCCTGCATCAATCCTCGAAAAGTTTATCATGAAAGATAAGAAGCATACTCATAACATGGGAATCTATTCTATGATTTGTACCTCTATTAAGGGGCCCATGAATGCAAGTACTAGGTCTTTGGAGGACGGGCCTAGCGTAGTCACTGAGGCATTTTCTCACATTTCCCTCATCGTTCTGGGCCATTTCTACGGGTTCTAAAGTCGAATAAAATATTCAAATATTCTATTGTCCAAAAGGTTCAATCAATCAAAAACCGTAGAATGCATACATCATTCAAAGAGAGACGATTTATAACAATTCAAATTTGGGTGTGTCCGTCCGATGTTCTCCTTGATAAGATAAGTGGTCATGATAGAATCCGAAGAGGCAAATCATTATAACTAAGTCTCGACCATTAGATCTTCATTGAAGCGTCAAAATCGTGCCAAGTATCTGTGTGAAGAGAGTGCATCACCCAATAGCAACTATCCGATCGTGATCCAATGCATAAGCACTTCGAATCCTGGCCACTATAACTCCTCAATGGCTAGGATTAGCTCGTTAAATAAGACAAATTGGTGTCCATTGAATTGCAGCCATGTACCCCCACACACACTTAAGGGATCATCGATGGTCTCGATTAAATCTGAAAATTGGACACTCCTTTTTATACCATGTCGCTTGCAAAAAAAAGAAAAATAAATATAATCCCAAATTGGAAAAAATTACAAGAATTTATGTAAATAAATACAAAAGCGGATTATGTAGTTAGGTCAAGCCCATTGATGGTGCTTAATCACTAATAATGCGCTAACCATGCGCCACACATGTGCCACACATGGGCCATGTGGCACACACATACGTTGCCACATAGTGACATGCAAGCAAGCATGTCAGATCATCAGCCATATCAGCACACACTTTATAATTAATTTTTAATATTTTTTATTTAAAAAATTTAAAATAGATTCAAAAAATTCTTTAAAAAATTCTTTAAAAAATTCTGAAAATTAAAAAATTCATAACTTTCAAAATATAACTCATTTTTAATCTAAATTTGGTTTGTTTAATCACAAATTAATTATATATTATTCTATGCATTTTAAGTTAATAAATAATAAGAGAATAAATTTTTAACTAAATAATACCATCATTTTCTTTACAAAATAAAACTAGAAAAATAAATGAGTGTATATAAAAATATTTTATCTTATTATTAACATTTAAAACTCAATATGAAACTCAAATATAAATGGGAATAATCTACTTTAAATTCTATTTGATTATGCATGATTATTCCTTAAAGTAATACATTTTGAGATTTATAATTTAAATTTCATAGAATGATGAGTATGCACTCAAAGGATGATAACATGTATAAAAAGGAAATGTCTTATGCCATAATTTGTATTAAAAATCATATAAGTATAAGCATAATTGTATTTTATCATGGCTCCCATTATTGAATACACCCTAACACGAAGCACTAAGTCACGACGACAATGGGACATAGTTAGACAGCATCAAGGGGCATGGGATGATGATGGCAAGCATTGCTAGGCAAGGATGCTTATGGCGGCATCAGATAGCTAGAAGTGACGATGGTGAAGGAAAATTTTACTCTAGACCAAGTTTATGCCGAACTATGCATGGAAGAATGCGCATGGCACTAGTGATGAAATCAGGCGTAGCGATGACAGCTACGGGCTGCGGAAACAGCACAAAATCTCAAGAAGAATGACAAAATGGAGGAGAAGAGAGCAGGATCTAAGGCCTTGGTGCCAGTGATGGCTACAAGAGGTGGCAGCAGTGACAGATCCCTTGGACATGCTCTTTTGAAGAAGAAAATGGTCCCTATAAAATTGAATTTGATGGAGCTAACACAACTTTATGTAATAAGGTGATGGGGTAGACCATTGGACTTATTGAATCCCATGAAAGGCTACACTTTATACCTTCACATAGAAAGGAAAGGAGAAGGTTAGACTGATTGCAGTCATGGTGCCCAAACAAAAGAATGAGGACGAAATATTGCTCCTCATAAACAACTGGACATCCTTCTTTCTCTATCTTAAAGAACAGATTTCCAAAATTGGTTACTTTAAGGTGATGGGGAGAGACGGCCACCCACCATGTGAATCCATTGCGTACCCTTATTTTACAGGGTAGGTTACTTTTAGAGAAATATTTTCTTCCACCTTGGGAATTCGTGCGCCGATGTAATTTAAATTTATATCCCTCTCAAACCATGGCAGTGTGAGCTAATGGGATATTCGTGTTACAATCCATCTAGTCAACGCAACTTCCGGCGAAGGGGAGTCGCCTAACACGACAGAGACGCATCCTCCGCCTCCGGTAATGAAGCCGTATACTCGAGTTTATGTCCGAAAATATTACTCTACAGCAGAACCCAGGGCAACTCCGTCATCCTAACAAACTGCGGCAACGAGAAACTCCAGCAAGACGCCGGAAATCAATGATGCCGCGGGAGTCGCCTGTTCGGAGATTTGACTATCGAATTGACCTCATCCGCGTGAACGCCAAGTAGGAATTTATTAACAAGACCATGTACAAGGGCTTCCGAAAACCACGCCGTCGCGGACGCCGAAAACTACAGAAACCGGCCTCAAAGAGAAAAGAGAGATGAGTGTCCAACAACGTGAAAGAATCTACAGCGAACGAGGAAGCCATCTCCGGGTTTTGCGGGCCTCCACCTCTGCAGTCTGCAGTCTGCACGATAACGCAGAGGCACAGAGATTTTGACGCTCATTCCGGGTTTCCCCTGGCAAAGAAACTTCTGGCTGCCGGATCATGACGTTCTCCTCAGTCGTCGTCATCTACATGGATCACAATCGAATGATTTCTAAGCAAAAGTTCAAGGCAACCAAGGAAACTGGAGACTCACTGCTGGGATCTACGTGAAAATAGAAGCCGGCCGCAACGATGAGATAGCAAAATATAAGCATCAACCCTTTGAAATAATTGGCCGTGCCTTCCTGAAATTCGCACAAGTGAACGCGATAATCGGCCTCAGAATTTCAAATTTCGAAAAACAAAACCGGCAGCGAACCTGCAGCATGAACGCCACCACCAGCACCGTTATAAACAGCGTGGCCGTTTCAAACAATTGAAAATTCAAGTCCATTTCCTTTCCCATGATCCACCCCACCACCACGCAGAAAGGGATCTGCACCCAAGTCAACAGTCAACACAAATGTCTTCATCGACCAACAAGATGAACAGACTTTGCAAATCGATGAGGTCGCGGCTCACCACAAACATGGATATCTGAGTAGAAGATCCGATCGCCACTCCCAGCGTGATGTCCTTTGCAGTCAAATTCAACAGAGAACACGAGATTCAGTGACAAAAGCCGATCAACCGGCGGAACGAGTGTATTCCGAGAACTTACAAGCTTATCCTTCATCGCGAACATGATCGCGCTAGCATGTTCCGCAGCGTTTCCGACAATGGGAAGCAGAATCACGCTTATGAAAGCCACCGGCAGGTTCAAAGATTCGGAAGCACCCTGAGACGAAGGCTCTTGACCCGTCACGAAATCAATGGTAAATTGATGAAGAAGATGATAAATAAGTTACTCTACCGCCTAACCTGTATGGCATCCACTAGGTATCCTGAGAGTATGGAGACCCACGCCGTCAAGACAGCCAGCCATATCACCGCTTCCCACTGGGATAACTCCGGTTCATCGTCTTCATCCGCTTCATTCTCCTTATCAACTCCCTCTTCCTGTCGCGACGAAGATTACTGTCGTTAGAACGAGATTGGGGGGGACTCGCCTCCTCGTTCTTACGCAACGCGATTCGCCGCGCAGGGGGGCCGGGGGGAAGAGAGAACTCACGTCGCCGACTGGATCGTAAAGGCCGCGCTGGCTCTTCAGTTGAAAAAAAAGGTAGCTCCCGTACGCGATTAGCATGACGCAGCTGCTGAATCTCGAGAGAAACATTTCCGATTTTCCGTATTGAACCTCCGACCGAGTAAAATGAAGAACGGCCGGGAACATGAGACCCATCACGGCCATCAGCAGCAAGCCCGAATTAACCACCGCGGCCGCCTGAACCACCGAGTCGAAAGAATAATGCCACTGATATATTGCCGAAATAATTGAATAATTACCTTGCTAAAGACTTGAACCTTTCTGTAGTGGACGAGTCCGCCTGCGAAGAAGGCGCACCCGAGAACGAGGAGCATGTTCGATAAGATCGACCCGAGCAAAGACTGCTGAACCACGCGTATCATCCCGCTCTTCAGCGCGTAGATGGAAATTATCATCTCCGTTGCGTTTCCAAAGGTGGCGTTCAAGAGTCCTCCGACTGCAAGCGATGTGACGAGCCAAATCAAAAGAAGAAGAAAAAATTATAGAAAACTAAAGACGACCCGGCAGCGAACCTGTAGGACCAGTGAAATGAGCGAGCTGCCTGCGTCCCGCCAGAGGCACAACCGCAGTTAGAACTCGGACGGATAACGTGATTAAAATTCGCGCTACATCAATCTCGAAAGGAGGAGATGCTTACTCCGTGGCGTAACCTAGACGCTCAGCCAGAGGAGTTATCCCTATCAAGCTGAACACGAATACCCAGCCCTGTAGTCCATTTCGAAAAATTACTAGTACGAAATTACGCCGAGGGGATGGAGAGCTTACGTGTTTCCGGGTGAGATAGTGAAGCAAGATGGCCGACGGCCCAAAGGGTAGCAAGAGATTGATCTTCGCCTTTAACAAGACGATGTAAACGCTGCGGAAACATCCATTTCGCGACTGCACGGGAACCGCCGGCGACTTAGCCATTTCAAAGGCGTGCATCTTCCTCCCCGATGAATCCGCCGAGACGAGGTTCTTCTCCTCGTCAGGCTCCTCTTCTAGGAGACCTCCTCCGTCAGCTGCGTCGACAGCATCAGGGAAATCAAACTTCGAAGTTCAAACATTAAAAATATAGCAGAATGAAAAATGTCGACTCCGTCGGAATTGATCTGTCTCGGCATCCCTATCAACGAAAAAGGTCATTTACGCCGGAACAGCTAGGGCCGGAGCAGAGAGATCTAGGGATTTCGCTCTTCAAGAAGCGGGAAATTGGGCAGGATTGAAGGCCGGATAAGTTCGGTCCACCCGAACGCCGGTCTAAAAGTAGAAACACGCGATAGAATGAACCTTCTGACCCCGAAAAACGATAAATGGCATGGCTTACCCGGACCGCGGCCGCCGCCGCCGCCCTTGCCCATTCGTTGTCGCTCGGCTCCCTTCCCGTTAACAAGCTCAGCTGCCGAGCCGCTGTACATGAAGAAAGAGGGACGGAGAAGCTACCGTGCGTGTATGGAAGAGATCGCATTCTGGTCCATTCCACCCCGGACTATCCCCTTCTGATCCCTCTATGCTCTGCAAGAGACAACTACCGAGCAGTATTTTTGACCTTGCTGCTCTCACGCGCTTCAGTTTGCGGCCGCCAAATACAAATGGGAACTCGCCGGCTGCTCCCGCTCCCTTTCGCTCTTTCTCCCGGCAGAATCACCGATGATTTTCGCGGAAAGTCTTTGTTGAAGCTTCGCGGAAGGGCATAAACGATCATTAAATTAATCTTTTTTTATCGCTGCCCATGGGCCATGGCATCGAAAGTCAAAACTGCCCTCCCCTAGGCCCGGCAGGTCACACAAAGTCTCCGGAAATCCCTGTCGATCCAGATCGACGATGCAAACGGCCTGCCGCGGACCCAGAACAGCTGGTCCACGTCAAATTTCCCCGAACATCTTTCGCTATCAAATCTGGCCCATTTACTCCTCCCCCCAGTCCAGAAACCCATGCCAAAAGGTCGGGCGTTTAATCGCTGCCACGCTTGGTTAAAGACTGTTTGTCGCCCTGACTGCAGGTGGCTAGCCGTTTGATATAACCCGACAAGGAATAGCGGAGTCCTGCTAGATCGGTCTGTTCTCCCCCGTCCCTCAGTCTTTCCGCCCTGCAGGACCCCATCCCAGAATTCCGCCGTCTGCCTCGAGGTATTTCCGAAACTGCGACTGTTGGAGCTTGGGCTGTTTATCCGGGCCATCTTCGCCGCCGAACAAGGAGATCTCCGCGACGGCGGGATATACGAAGTGATGGACAGAGGCGGAGAGGGACGGGTGACGGACCCAGGGGTGGGGGGGTGAAACTCAGGGGAGACATTGTGCCGATTGCCCGCTGAATTGAGCTCATGGGCGCAAATATAGCTTTGCTCCTTTGATCCGAGTGTAATTATGCGGCTGGGATTAGTCCGAAAGAAACCACAACGCTTACGTTGGCAAGTGACGTGGACATGAGACGCGAGCATGCGCGTTGGGCTATGTTCACTTGACTTTGTGGCGACTGAGCTGTAATGGGTCCTGGGCGAGAGGCACAATGACCCAAACGAGTGACTAGTCCATTCCGTGGTACAAGAACCAGTCTTGTGTTGCTTCCACGTCTGTGTGGCTTGATCCTTCTTGCTGTTCCTTTTTGCTGCCCAAGTGGAGTGAATGCTAAAAAGAAAGAGGAGGAGGCTGCTTGAGATTACGCGAGTGTATGGATTGGCAGCCTACCGTCGCCCCTGATGATACAACCGGAAAATCGGATTGTCGGACCTCCAATTCGGGGAGAAAATGCGAATCAGCCTCGTTTCCCATGTTCACGCACTATAAAAACCAGGGCAGCAATTTATAATTTTTAAGGAGATTAGATGAAACATGACCACCTGCATGAATTTTTAAGAAGAAACTTTGGCGTCATTGTTTTCACAATTTTTAGTTATTTTTTAATTTTATCGAATGGTACAGACGATGCTGTCGAGCATCAAATCTCATCAGTATCTGTTATTCCTGCTACGATCATCTAGCGATTCTTCCGGGTGCAACCCAGGCTACCCTGGCATACTTGAATAGCATCTTACTACAGGTCTGGGCTCCGTCGAGGCAAGGTTTGTCGTACCTTCCCGCTCCAGCATACACTGCACTTGTTTGACCAAAATCTTTTCGCGTAGACCGATTTGCAAATCACCGAGATGTAAGAATGCTCGCCGACAGGATTCATTCGCACCCTTCCACTAAAGTGTGGCTCGTGGCATGGATCTCTTGTCTCACCATCAGCCCCTGCCTTTCCTTCTTTTCCTGGTCTCGCCGAGAAACCTCGTCAACTACTTGAGATAAATAGCTAAGGAAGGTAAATTTCAACCCCCCCCACATGAATGTTTACATTAAATGTTGATGGTTGGTAGATACTTTTGAGATGGCCGTGACGATGCTCTCAGCAGTCATTGATTAATGATACTGATATTACAGGATGTTCTGATGCGTTTCAAATAAAAAGCAGACGATGACAAAAATGCGTAACTCAATAGAGATTAGCGTTAAGTTAATATCTGCTTTGAGATATGTAGTCAAAATTATCTCAACAGAAACAGAATTGAATCTCGACCGATGAGATCATGATAAGGGCGAGCGTGGCCTGAATTTGTTCATGATCAAGCGATTAACAGAGGACAAGTTGCTCCATGCTGCACCATCCAGACCTAGTCCTAAAGTCCTGGCCGCATCTGGCTACTTGACGGCGTCAGGTCCTTGGGCCGGGGTATGCGGTCATGTCGTTTGCTTTTATCCCAGACCCAAAGAGAGAGTTTTGTCCGTGTCTCGGCAGTCAAGGAGCTTAGTTGGGAATTTATGCCCTGTAAATCCCTCGGCGTACACTTAGGTCAACAGCAAAGCGGCCCCCACGTGCGACTGCGGCCTCTTCGACCCCGCTAGCATTCTTTCCGGCTTTCCGCTTCCGCCGCCTTGCAACCGCGTCACCGTGCACCTTTCTCTTGATCTCTCTTGTGATTCTTTCGATCCCGACACGCACAAATTTCTCTTTTCCGCCATCTTCTTCTTTCTCTCGGAGCAGCGGGTCGCCCGTTCGGGGGCATCGTCCGCATTGTATTTTCTCGATGAGGGCGAGACTGGTGGTTTTTCCGATCAAGGGCCGGAACTGGTGTTTCAGCAGGTCCGTCGATCCTGTCTCGCCGGAATCTGCCCAGGCCTCTTCTAAGCGGGATGCCTGGAGGGAACTGTGGGGGAAGTTATTCGCCGGCGGGGAGCGGAAGACGGGAAAGCAGAAAGTCGAACTGATCGTGGACTTCGCCGCGGGCAAGGTCTCCCGGCAGTGATCAATGACCCCAAATTGCATTTTGCGACCGAATGAAACTCGTTCCCTCTTTTTCTCTGTCATGATTTTGTTTGCTGGCTGCAGATGAACGGGGCATGGCTGAATCTGGAGAAGGCTCCTGCGGGGAGCATGAAGAGCAAGATCCACGGGTGGGTCCTGAATACGCCTCACCTTCCATCTCCTCCTATATTTTGAAGCAAGCGGTCCAGCCGTCTGAAACATAAACGAATTGGCTTCCATGTGCAGTGTGGGGCTCAAGTTGCTGTCGCGCGTGAAGCCGTCGGAGACCTTCTTGAGGTCCGTCTCCGAGGACGTTACTATGGTGGATATTACATACCCTTCGAGGTTCGCCATTCTGTACAAGTGATTTTGTTTACTTCTATGACAAAGAGTATCACGTCTGTGTTATGATGTGTTCTTTAACACACAAAAAAACGGAGCCTAACACTTGTGTAAGCTCCCACGATGTGTTATGATGACGAGTTGTTCAATCCTAACACTGCAATCTGCAGCTTGAATCCTCGCCTTGTACGAAGGAGATTGCGGCATCTCGCGAGAAGGTACGAGATTCCAAATCTCGAGTGCCCTTCGGAGGTCTTGCTTTATCTGAGTTTGAGTGAAACAGGGGATCGGTGAATCACAGGATATTCTTCTACGGATCGGTTTCGTTGGTTCCTTTCACTGCCGCGTTGAGCGTAAGCAATCGCGTCTCATAGAGATATCCATCCAGGAATTCTGGACATCTGCCTTCCAAAAAATGCAGAGAACCGGTTTTGCCTTTATCTGTTTTTTAGTGATGACCGTGAACACGACGGATCCTGTGCAGGTCCTGCCTTTGCCCAACATCCCCTTCTTCTGGCTCTTGTTCCGTGCGTTTGCCAACTGGAGGGCGCTTAAGGTGCCCCCCCCAAGTAGACTAATTTGCTTTCTCTACCTCCTTCCCTTGTGCTCTAGTCCTGTTGTTGGTCTCATTGGCACAGTCCTTGACTTTTTTTTTGTGCTATTGATTTTGATTTTTACAGGGTAGCGAGAGGCTCCTGCTGCTTGTATCCGACTGCCCGGACGAGTGGAGGTCGAGGGATGCGGAGAAACGCGATGATACCACTCGGCCAGAGCCATGGGTAGAGTCTTCTTCACCTAAACCACCCGTAGCCGTCGTTGTTGACATCTCTCGTGTCTGCGGTGGAGTAGATTCTGCGGCCGTGCGAGGAACTGGAGAAGCTCGTGGGAGGGCAACCCGGAGAGGACGGCGACCTCGTGCTCCGAAGGATCTGCGAGATTTATCGCCTCAACGAAACGGAAGTTCTTCGCTGCAAGGACTCTTCTTCTTAACTGTCCGCTTTCTTTCTCAGTCATCGACTCGGGAATGGATATAGTGAAAGAAAAGTGTGCTCTTTCACTCCTGACTCGGTTGAACTGCCGGAGTTGGTCTATTCACCCGCGCAGCACGTGAGTGAACAGTTATTTGGCAGACCCATGCGGCGGTACTGGCAGGCCTTTCTCTGCGAATTAATACCAACGAACTTCTTGTCTTCTACTGCAGTAAATCGTCTTGTCTCTCTTTCTTCCATCTCCCTCCGTATCTCTCTTCCGGCGCTGTCTCTGCCGTGCAACCTAGAGAATTGTTTGGCCGCTCCACGGAATTGAAAGCCGGATGCGCACGACAATTTACGGCCACACGCAGAGAAGTCCTTAGTTTCCATTCCAAGCCGGGGCCACCACATTCACGTGCCCGGCTTCTCCCGTGACTTGACTTCATCATCCCTGGCCGGGTGGCGTCCTCTTCTCGCGTCCTTCCCTCCCTTTTTACCCATCTGATGCACAATTTGTGTTTGAGATAGGGAGAGAGAGGCGCTGTAGCTGTTGACTGCGGCGGTGACAACCCCCAACG
>CM044120.1:8008536-8166888 GCA_024174645.1 Lemna minuta | reverse complement strand
ACAACTTTAAAAAATTTAAAGTGATACATGTTTAAGTAAAAAATTGTTAACAAATTTAGAAATATTTTATTTCTAACTCATAAATTAAAAATTACGGGAAATTTAAAAAATATTAATTTGATAAATTTAAATTAAACGAATTTAAAAGAATTTAATTCAATACAAAAAAATTAAAAACCATTGAACTGATTAAACTTCATATCAAAATGACAAATTTTAAATTAAACGAATTGAGAAAATTTCATAAAATATTTGAAATGTTATATTAAAAAATAAAAAAATCTAAGTAGTATTAATTTCAGAACTATTATTTTAAAAACAGTTCTGAAATTAATTTGATAAAGGTTAAATGAAATAAATTAAACAAAAATTCAATTCATAATTGTTAAACTAAAATTAATTAAGCAACTTAAGATAAATATTGAAATGATAAATCTTAGATTAAAAAATGTAAACAAATTACATATATTGAACTAATTAAATAATTTATATTTTATAATTAAAATTTAAAATTTAAAAAATTAAATCGATAGCAAAATTAAAATTTCCAAATTCAAAAAAAAAATGAAATAAATATTAAAATTACAAATGTTAAATTAAAGGAATTAGAAAATATTGAGTTGATAACTGTCAAATTGAAAACAACTAAACCGATTGCCCCAAATATTGAATTGATAAATTTTAAATTAAAAAACTAAACAAAACAAAGAAATTTATCTAAACAAAACATTGTGTTGACCATAGTTAAATAGAAAAAATGAAAAAAGTTAAACTAAACATGAAATTCATAAATGTCATGTTAAAAGAGAGAAATTAACTGAAATAATAAATGTATAACTCCTTAAATAAAAAAAGTTCAGAAAATTTGAGAAGAACACTGATTTTCTTTTGGGAAGTTGGGAAACTTGGCTTGTAGGGTTCAACTGTTCAAATACCTGTATCGAATACTAGTATCTGTTACGGTAATGGTATCGAGTACTGTTAGGGTCCTAAATGGTACACGATACCTACAGTACCCGATACCGACATCCACATGTCGGTATCATTGTCGGGGTGTTGGTATCGGTTTCTGATATCGATATCTGATACCGACATCTGCTAACGGCGGAAGATTAGATGTCGATATCGGATATCGATATCCCGAATAACCTAATATACCTAATATATCTGAAATAACATAATATACCTAATATATCTTGATTTCTTTCTCTAGTATACCTTGATTTCTCTCTCTACCAGCGCTCAAATCTACAGTTTCGCACTCCGCAGTCCGTGAATCCGTAGTTTGCACTTCCGCAAGGTCGTTCAGGTTAGAGGAATCTTGAGATTATCTAACTGCAGGGTCATCCAAGTTAGAGAACTCTTTGGCAATCACGACGTTGTGGCAATCAGCGATCTCTCTTCATCAATTTTGCACTTCTATTCGATGCTTTGGGAGGTTCTAAATCCTTGGTAAGATGATCTCTCTTACTTCATGTCTTGGTTTTCTGCAAGACATTATTCTTATTGGAATCATCTTGGAATCAGAAAAATTTGTTGTTCCCATAGGAGAATATGGGAGTCCCTAAATTATTCTTGTTTCCCCTTTATTTCACTTTTATATGGGAGTCCCTTTATATCGTACCCACTAGCAGCTATCTCTCTCTCTCACTCTCTCTCTCTCTCTCTCTCTCTCTCTCCCTGTGTAAACTCCCAACTCATGTTGAATTTTTCATTTTCTTAAGATTTGTTCCGTTTATGGCATATTTTTGTATTAAAAACCTTGTATTCTTGTACTTTACATTTAAAATACATGTCTCTTGTATGGTGAAAGTTTTCAAGGGCATGAATGTGAGTTTAATAATTTATTCTTGGCTAATCCTAGTGAATCTATTCTGATGATTAAATTCGAAATAGTTTAGTGTATGATGCTAAAATAGCTATAATCAGATCCCATGGAACCTCTCTCTCGAAAGACCACCAGATCTAATATAACTCTCAATTTAAAATCTTTGTTTGACCATGCACAACTCGCATCTATTAGATTTATGAATTTCATATAGTTATTAAGAAATTGATTTCTCAGTCTAATTGACGAGTCCTGAGTTTTCTGGTCTTATATACACACTTTTTTTTTATGGCTCTAGGTTAATTTCTTTGCTATCTATAGAACTTACTATTTTTTAAAACACTATTGTATTGGCATTTCAAAACATGGAAAATAACACAATCACATTGAATGTTTTTGAAAAATCTAAAGAAATGGGTAACTATTATTTCTACATTCACATTCTGGTTGAGGAAGAAGAAACAAGGGACAACAGTCACTTCGCAGTTACATTGCATATGAAACTATGGATCTACTAGTCAATAATCCACAATATCTATTCATTGGTTTTTTCGCTTGTACATGTAGTATTTATTTATTATAATGTTTCTTTTTATTTATTTGGTGATACAATTTACTTGATTAGACTTTTTGAAGTTGTCTCTTTGTGTAATTTTTTTTCTAATTACTTATTTTCAAAATTTGAATTTCTTACAATTAAATATGATTTTGTTATTTTACTAAAACTAATAATAAGAAGCTCTAAATTACTTTCTATTTTTATATTAAATATGTTTTTGTTACTCTCTTATTATTAAATCTAATTTTTTTATTTTACAAAAGAAAACTCTAAATTATCATTATCTATTATTATTTTAAATTTATTATTAGTTTAATGTTTTGACATTTCTCTTGTCTTCTTTATTTTATAATTTCTGATTTATTATGCCTTGAAATCTCATTTTCCTTTCTTATAAAATTTGTTTTTAAATTCTAAAAAAATACAAATTTCTTCTTATTAAATCTATTTTTCTTATTTTAATAAAACTAATAATAAAAAATCTAAATTACATTCTATGTTTATATTAAATCTGTTTTTGTTACTTTCTTGTTATAAAATTTGATTTTATTATTTTTCAAAAAATAATTTGTAAATCTGAAATTCTCATTTCCCTTTCTTATTATTATCTGAAATCTCATTTCTGTGAAATCTTCTTTGTATTCTTTGTTGAAAATCTCATTTCTATTCTTATTTTAAATTTTTGATTTCTTCTTTATTTTAAATTTATGATGTAGATGGTCTTTATCCAATTAATTTTTTTTTCAATTATCTATATAATTTCATTTTATATTATGAAGATAGGGCTTTTGATTTTACTTTTCATTTTTGAAAATGTCGACAATGGAGAGTTGCAATTCATTACACACGGATGTCGCAGAAGCAAACACAAATGTGACACCATCTCTTGATGATCAAGGGTCTACAGGAGTGAAGCGAAGCCGCATCACACAATCTCCCATCATGCAATATTTTAAATTGATGCATGATTGCACTTACTCGTGTGAAATTTGCCGACAGAAATATCTAGACGGCATGCAAGGGGTTATCAAGCGTCCAACAGATGGGAGCACTAATATTTTCAAGAAGCACTTTAAAGTTGTGCATCAAAGGCTATATGATGCACTTAAGGGAATTGGCGATGATAATGGCAGCCAACAATGCATAATTACTGAAGGGGCAGCTGGGCAATTGAAGAGCGAGGCCCCAAATAAACGACCCTTGCGAGGTCTACCCCCGATGAGACGAAGAATGTCATTGCCCGTTTCGTGTGCCTCACTGACTACCTTGGAGCATCGTCGACCGCAAAGCTTTCAAGGAGTTATGGCAATATGCAACATAAATAGAAGTAAATCCCCCAAGTGCAAAGGTCATAAAGTCATGGACAATTAAGATGCACCAAAGGATGAAAGAGACGATTGCAACGGGGTTCACTTCAGTACATCATGTGACGCTCACAGCATATGCGTGGACAGCAGAAAATGGATGTGGCTTGTTGGGTGTCACAGCGCATTGGATTGATGCTACTTGGGAGTACCGTGAGTGTGTGTTGGCAGATCGAGAGCTTGCTGGAAAGCATGACGGCGAAAGTATGGCATCTATACTACTTGAAATTATAGAAGAGTTTAAGTTATAGGCTAAGGTAAGTATTAATTTCTTATAAAATATCAATTTATCTTTTAAATCTTTTATCAATTCAATCTCACATTCTTATTTCAGGTTAGTGCTATGACGATTGATAATGCATCCAAAAATAAGAAGATGATTGCTATGATGGCGAAAAAGTTGAAAAGATAAAATAAGAACTTCACCGCAAAGAGGCACATACCGTGCTTCGCACATATTTTGAACCTTGTTGTTCAATCCGCCATTAAGAACTTTGACATCCCTTCTGCTTCTCACTTGATGGAAGAAGAAGGCGACGAGCAATTGACAGCTTCTGACTATGCTAGTGATATGGATATCGAAGAGGATGTTGATGTTGATACTTTGACATCGATATCAATGCATAGGCAACATGTCACACTGGGCGAGGGCAGTGGAAAAAATTTAGGACATTGGTTTGGCCTGCCCGCAATGGTAGCCAACGACGGCTTATGTACACGAAGCTATGCGTTGACTTGAAGATATTGGATAGTAACCTCCTTGAATTAAATAGTCCAACGCGGTGGAACGGCACCTACGACATGCTTCGGGCCGCCATTGAGAAGCGAGCCATCCTGGACGAAGGAACATCCCATTTCAAGAAAAATGGGAGGGAGACGAAGATATCAAAGGACGAGTGGGAATTACTACAGATATTTACTGATATATTAGAACCATTCTCCTTCGCCACTCAAAATGTTTGCCAAACAGTGACCCCAACAATCACCGACGTATTATTTATTTTTCAAGTATGATAATAGAACTGAATAATTTTCTTTTATTTGCATCTCTGTTTAATTGTATCATGTATTAGTCTGATTGCCTCTCTTATCAATTTATCTTATAGGATCTTGATTTGCATATGAGGAACGTGATCAATCACGTTCCAGCATCGACACTCTTCATAGCGGTGAAGAAATTGGGAATCGAGGAGAAGCTATCGATGGACCTTGCATGTATGGCTATGAAGAAAAAGTTGGATGGGTATCAGCAGAAGGTATGTGAAAATCATGCTCTCATAGCAGCAGCTTCATTGGACCCCTATCAGAAGGGTTCAATGCTTGATGAAAAGGACAAAGAAAGCGGCGATAGCCTATATTAGGGGCCTCTTACCCTCCCCACCGCCAACTTCATCCAATACATAGCCACCTTCTACTCCCATCAGCTCTACTACTAGGCAAGATTGGTTGAAATGAGTGTGCATGAAGAAATATGGACCCGCACAATCGACATTGACACCCTCAGAGCAATTAGATGCTTATATGAATGAAACTGTGAAGGATGAGGGGGACCCCATGCTACATTGGTGGGCTTGTAAGGGGAACATTGCATATCCTGCCCTTGCCCCATTGTATGAGAACTCCTTGAAAGTCCCAATAGGATGGTGGTTTAACCTAAGAGGGGGGTGAATTAGGTTTATGTGTTAATTTTAATTGTTAATCTCTACTTTTTATGTTTACTAAGATTCGTTGGTTAAGCACTCACTTCTTGTCCTCTCGATGCACCAAATATTATTATACTAGTTGGGGGACCTAATGTCCCTTAATCCAGTCCCGAGTACTGTAAACTCGGAGCCTCAATCCTCACCAAATGAAACCTAATCCTCTCACCCTTCAAATGGGTGAAGGACAATGTTCAATACAAGGATTTAGGTCTGCCCCCAACGGCAAACCTAATACTCACGTTTATATATCCCTACGGCACTACTCTCTAGGCCTCAACCTCCTCGACTCCTAGATGCCCTAACTCCCTCAGGACGATCTCCACACGATCACTCATCCCTTCACGCCTTGTCATGCCTCTTCTGCTAGTACCGCCGACCACCGGTAAAGTGAGACCTCGTCTTCAAGCTCCACTGGGTCTTCCCGCTCCGAAGGCTTGACTCTTTCTCGTCTCAACGAATGAGACTCTCTCGTCCTCCGCGTGTGTGTGAATCTATGAGAATGTTTATCTGACTGCTCCTATCTATATGAGTTGACCTTCTTATCAAGGTTGACTTTTCGATCAAACTTGAATTTCTAACACAACTTGACTTTCTGACAAAGGTTGACCTTTTGACTAAAGTTGACTTTTTGACTAAAGGTGACTTTCTAACAAAGGTTGACTTTTTGACAAAGTTGACTTTCTAACCAATGTTGACTTTTTTGACCTAAGGTTGACTTTGATTGAGGATGTTGACTTTGACTAAATATGGTTGACTTGACTAATCAAGATTGACTTGGACTATGAGGGTTAACTTCTAAAGGGATAAGTTGACCCTGTCTGATAAGCATTAACTTTTTGGTAATACAGTTGACTGTTGACCTAGGAGGGTTGATTTTGACTTACTGGAGTCGACTCTAACTATTCAGGGTTGACTCTATCTCTTTGAGTTGACTTTTGACTGAGCGGATTGACTTTTGACTGAGCGGATTGACTTTTGACTAAAGGCTTACTCTAACTAAATAGAGTTGACTCAGACTAATCAAGATTGACTCTATCTAATTAGGGTTGACTCTAACTAATCAAGAGTGACTGTACCTGAAAGTGGTTGACTGTAAATAGGACACAAAGTTAACATAGTAAGTGGAACTAACTTTAAATCAAAGTAATTTACTTGTAAGATAAGCTATTTGAATAAGATAGATAAGTTACCTCTTGGTCTTGGCTGAGAGTTTCAAATACAGAGTGTTAAGGTAATAAAGATTATAAATTACTGAGAAATAGAATTGATAAAGATAGAATATTAAATCTAAACAGGTTTACAAGTATGACTAAGAAATGGAATTAATAATGACAAAATATTAAATCTAAACAGTTATTGTAACTTCAATGAGAATACCAAACCAACAAAGGAATTGATGAACTTTAAGGATGGTAATCAAATAAATATGAATATTCTAATTTATCAAAATGATGATAGAGTTTGAGAATGAAACTTACCAAATGTTTGATGCTGCAAAGCAAAAACTATGACTGCAACCAAATATGTACATGTATATTCTAAAATAATGGAAATGATGATAGTGTTTGAGAATGAGGATTACCGAGTCTCTGCCACTACAACTCTTAAAACTATGACTCTTCGAAGAATAACAATCACATCAGGGAATGAATTAGATAACTTGTGAAAATAACAGTGAAGGAAATATCTATCCTTTGATATGAGCTAATCAAGTGACTTTGATATAAACCAAATAAGTGACTATTCAATGGATAATAACCACAGCAACACACAAAATGAATAATTTGAGTGTTAAATCAATGAAAATAGTGAGAGAAATATCTAACCTCATTACGGACCAATTAAGTGACTTGTTATGAACCAATTAAGTGACTGTTCAGCATATAACAACCACAGCCACAAAAATATTGAATAATTTGATTGTTAAATCAATAATGACAGTGAGAGAAATGTCTAACCTCACCAATTAGATGACTGTGAGAACAGAACTAAAAAAACCAAAAGTTAAATACAACTAGGTTTGTGAAAAACGCAGCAGATATCACAACAGTCTTATTTAAATAACTTTAGATAGAGACTAGCAACACTATAAAATTGATACACAAGAAATGAATAGATATCAATTATATAAACCAAATCTAATGAAGTAGATAGATGAAGTAAGAGGAATGATTTCCAAGAAGATCTGAGAAGTGTTTGAAGATAATACGAAGGGTTAGAAAGAATAAATTAATGAAAACCGACGACTGATGATCAATTCAAATAAGAAAAGATGAAACAAGCGAAATGGCAGATAACTGATGATAAAATGAGGAAATCAGTCGCGAGAACATGTGAGAGAAGATGATTGAGGTTTTTGAAAAAGGCAAATTATTCAAACCTGGGTGACAAGATTAGAGAATAGATAAAGACGATTTACTCTGTGATGAACTTGATCCACGACACCACATTGAGAAAATAGCCCTCTCTTCTTAAATCGTTTGGATAGCATTCGCAGAGCATTTGTAGATTCTTTGCAGAGAGATTGCAGAACATTTGGAGATCGATTTTCGAGCAATATGGAGAGCGATTTCACTGCAAGAGCAGAGCCAAACTTTCGCACTCACTTCGCAAAATGATCGAGAGAGGGAGGAAAAATGAAAACAAAGTTTTTCTATATAACCAAAAAATTACCTTGCTACCCTTATAGATATCTAACAAATAACCCCAAGCATAGATATCTATCTATATATGCTAGTAATAATATAAAGTTAACTAAGCTCATTCATGATATATCTATGAATAAAGCTATATATATGTATCTATATAGATAGATACATATCTCTATATGCTTGGAGTAATAATATAAAATTAACTAAGCTCATTCATGATGTATCTATGACTAAAACTATATATCTATATATGTTTATGCATTTATAAATGAAAACTATGTAACTGGGAAGTAAAGGATATGCATGATAGAACAACAAGATGATGCATAGGAAGATAATGACTGCTTGAGGCAATAAGTTCCTGAAAAACATGAATATTCGTGGACACATTAGTAGGTTAGTGGAAAATAATCAAGGAAGACATGATTTAGTAATGAGTAAAATTAATAGCATACAAGAAACAATCTATGAAAATTAATTCCTCGATTTGTGACGACAGAAATTCAAGATGAAATGCTTACATCAAAACTAGCGCTCTAACACTCCTGGCAGTATGTGCAACGAGTGCTCTGTCCGAACGTGTGTTCTCTGCCGGTAGAGCTGTGGTCACATACAAGCGTGCACGTCTCATAGCAGAAAGCATCGAAACACTAGTGACCGTAAAGTGTTGGCTTCGGGGGAATAACACCAAGTGGTATGATAATGTCCATGATGAGGATACCGACATGAGGGTCGTTGCATATGAAATGGTATGAACATTATATGCAAGGAATTCATCATTTAAATGTTATGATTTGCTCACTCATTTTCATGACTTCATCTTGTAGGGGATAAGCAACTGCGAAGGGGCCTCCGATGCTTGACGATCTTCCCAAGCGATAACGAGGAACGAGCATAGGGTTAGGCGATGAGATGACCAAACACCGGATGGGGAATGGTGAATGAGAAAACTTTATATGAAAAATGTGGACCTTTGTAGACATTTATTTTAAAGTTCTTTTTAATTTAAAAAATTCTAGGGTTTTTTTATCAATTTTTAGAGAGGAACTCTATCAATTTTTTTTTCAAAAATTACCCACTTAACTAGTTAACTTAGTAATATTTGGTTCTCAAATGTAATACTATTTAAAATGTTAATATTAGTTAAGTTAAAGTCAAAATGTAAAGATTATTATCATGCAATTAATGCACAATTTCTAAGATTTACTATCCTTTTCATCTTATTATGATTTTATATAAAATTTGTGAATAATTTTCTATTTTAAATGGTCAGTTATAGGCTAATTAAAGGATTATTTCCTTAATTATTAGGTTTTATAAACTTATCAATCTTACTACAATTTCACTTGT
Source organism: Lemna minuta (assembly GCA_024174645.1). NCBI lineage: Eukaryota > Viridiplantae > Streptophyta > Magnoliopsida > Alismatales > Araceae > Lemna > Lemna minuta. The sequence continues at coordinate 8,157,433 of CM044120.1, read as the reverse complement.
AGTAAGATATTAATCAAATATCTTACATAATCGTCAATCAAATATTAATTCTAATATTATAAGGTTATATAAACTTCTCAATTCTTGAAATTCCAAAGTTCTTTTTAATTTCAAAAAATTCCGGGGTTTTTTTATCTATTTTTATAAAGGAACTCTATCAAATTTTTTTCCAAAAATTACTCACTTAACTAAACTCACAAATATTTGGTCCTCAACTATAAAATTATTTAAAATATTAATATTAGTTAACTTGAAGTCAAAATGTAAAGATGATTATCATGCAATTAATGCACAATTTATAAGATTTACTATCCTATTCATCTTATTATGATTTGATATAAAAAAATTTAATCATTTTCTATATTAAATGGTTAATTATAGGCTAATTAAAATATTATGTCCCTGACTATTAGGTTTTATAAACTTATCAATCTTACTATAATTGTACTTGTAGTAAGATATTAATGAAATATCTTAGATAATGATTGATCAAATATTAATTCTATTATTATAAGGTTGTATAAACTAGTTAATTCAGAAATATTTCATCCTCAAATGTAATATTATTTAAAATGTTAATATTAGTTAACTTAGAGTCAAAATGTCAAGATGATTATCATGCAATTAATGCAAAATTTATGAGATTTATTATCCTTTTCATCTTATTATGATTTTATATAAAATTTGTGAATAATTTTCTATATTAAATGGTCAGTTATAGGCTAATTAAAGGATTATTTTCTTAACTATTAGGTTATATAAACTTATCAATCTTACTACAATTGCACTTGTAGTAAGATATTAATCAAATATCTTACATAATCGTCAATCAAATATTAATTCTTAAATTATAAGGTTATATACAATTTTTACTTTTAATAGGATTCAATGAAATTAAAGTTTTAATTTTCAAATAATTAATAATTAAATGGTTAATTAGTTATTATTTAATTATTTGTTCACAAATTATTAGATTTTTTAATATTTTCAAGATTTATAATTTTTAAAGCACTTATTTGAAAGGACTGTGCAAAGGTGATCAATAATGCACATTATAATATAAATCATATCATAAATTATTATAACTAAAATATATAATAATTTTATTTTTTAAACTTTATTTAAAATGTTGATTCTCTAAGGTCACATACTTTATAATTTATTATTTGCATTTATAAATTGAAAATAATTTATAAATTTATTTTTTTATTTTCAGGTTCCGTCATCCGATACGGTCATCCAATACCGATACCGTCATCCAGTACCGAAACCGTCATCCAGTAGTATAATCCAATACCGTCATCCAGTACTGTCATCTAGTACCGTCATCCGGTACTGGAACGGTACTGTTAACATCCGGTACGTCACCGGAACTCCACAGTAATCTGATAACCGGTACTGGGTATCGGTAAGATGATGACGGTATCGGTAAGAGGATGATGGTATCGGGAGATACCGGTATTGGAAGACGTACCGGATGACAGTAGTCAAACCCTACTAGCTTGGTCCCAGAGCTTGTGGCGGCGAGCAGAGGGCAGGCAGCAGCAGAAGCTTTGTGGAGATGAAGTCACAAGAGGGGACTGCAAGCAGAGGGATTTGGCGAAGTCACGGGGGGACTGCGCGATGTGGGCGAAAGTCAAGGGACCTCAGGGCAAAAATGGGGCCTCAGGACACGTGTTCGATGATTAGGCGGAGTTTATTAGCTTATTTAGCATTTAATACTTCCTTTATTCAGTAAATATAATATGTATAAAGTGAACAATAAATTAAATCTTTCCTAAAAACTACAGCCTGATCTGCATGACGGCCCACTTCTTCCCATGTCTGGCCCACTTACAGTATCACCGGACTGTCTCTGTAAGACGCGAAGAATTAAGACACAGCCACGTGTCACTGACTCTCTCAGTCGCGAGTAAACTTTTAAGGCATCGCCACGCGTCAATGACAAAGCACGAACTCTAACTGACGTCGTCACCGTAGAAACCGAAACCGCATGCGACGTCAGATTTATAGAACTGACAAGAAATCATAGCGAGGGAGAGAGAGGGTTAATTGAAATAGTCGACGGAGCGCTCAAGGTTGTGCGAAATCAACCCCGATTCGAGATTTTTGCAGTCGCGCAGGCGATGAGTCTCTTTGGCCTTGGAAGGTATACGATCTATCTATCTCTCTACCTTCCGAATTGTAAGACTACATGGAATGTGGAAAATCAGGGTGTGTGATAAGTTAGAATTGTGGAGGACTGGAGGGATTTGATGTTTCCGCTTTGATTTGGCGGTATTTCTCTCGCATCTGTCCCGCAAATAGAATTTATTTGAACCCTTGGGGAATCTTCGGATGCTCAGTGTCTGCACGTTGCGTAGACTTAGGTTATTTCGTACCAAATAGGGTGGTCTGTATTTTGCGGTAGTACTGGTGGAAGAAGTTGAAGGGAGGTTATTTCGGATCAATTGATTAGGGCTTGAAGGATTAATGTTACTTTTGGATTCTACGGCTGGTAAATTTTTGTTGGGTTCTCTCAGCTCTGTGAGTTTGGGAATTCCGATGTACCAGAGAAAATCAATGACTTTCAAATTTCTTTCTTATCATACTTTTTTGTTGATCTTTGGCGTGTTCTTGGGCGTACATCATGATTAACTCTTCGTTTAGTTATTTTAACACGTTATTCTATATCTGTGTTATAAAACCGCACGTTTCTTATTGAAGTATTTGAATCAAACAGGAGTCAGAAGACCTTTCGCCCCAAAAAAAGTGCGCCATCGGGAAGCAAGGTATTCTATCTGAAAAATGATATGTACTTGTAGTTTTTTGCCTTTCAGGCACAAATGATTCGAAGAACCGAAATTAACTTGGACTAGGCCATTTATTCTAATATATTATATTCTTTTTGTTGAATTATTTCCCTTCGACCTTCGGAGAATATAGAAAGCTTGCTCACCCTGAACTATTACATTGTCTGCGCACTTCATAGATGTCCCTTATTACTTACTCTTTGGATCAACAAATGATGAGGAAGAACAAATTTAAAGTTCCTTTGTGTAGATAAAAAATTTAATTTAATTTTGTGAACTGAATTAGGGCGCACAGCTGCGGAAACGCATCGATGCCACTCTGGGGAGTGGAAACTTAAGGGAGGCAGTGAGGCTTCCACCTGGAGAGGACATTAATGAATGGCTGGCAGTTAACAGTAAATTCATTTTTAATTGATTTTAGATTTTTTTATTTTTATTTTGTTATCTAAAAGTGGGAAATTTGGTTCAGCTGTGGATTTCTTCAACCAAGTGAATCTTTTATATGGAACTCTCACAGAGTTTTGCACTGCCGAAAACTGCCCTACAATGACTGGAGGGCCCAAGTAAAGAAATCTTCATAAGTGTCATCTTTGAATTTTTAATGTGAAGTAATCGATTATGGGGCTGATCTGTAGTTTATATATATGTATTGATCTATCTGTCTAGCTATCTCTCAGTCTCGCTATAAATTTATCTATTTTACAGGTATGAATATAGATGGGCCGATGGGGTGCAGATAAAGAAGCCTATTGAGGTTTCTGCTCCCAAGTATGTGGAGTATTTGATGGATTGGATAGAATCTCAGTTGGATGATGAATCCATCTTTCCCCAGAGGCTTGGTAATGTTTCATCAGCCCTCTTTCTTCTCCATTATCTACTAACCTTTCTGTCCATCTCTATCCATCTTGCTCTCAGGTTTATCTCTGTTGGTCTCCCTACCTGTATAGCCATCCATCCACCCAATCAATGACCCAACCATCAGATACATTCATCCATTCAATCTGTCGTATATTCCATACATTCCATCCCTTGCATCTATATGTTCATGATCTATCCATTCTATTCCCTCCCATCCACCCCCATACCATTTTTTCATCCACCCATTTATCTCTCTCTCTCTCTCTCACTTCTTCCCTCCCCCCCCCCTTTCTGCTCTCCTTCCCTCTCTCGATTATATATTCTTCTACTTAAACATTTGTTGAAAAATATATATCAGTTTGTACAAACTTTTTGTTCACAGGAACGCCATTCCCATCAAACTTCAAGGAGGTTGTGAAGACCATCTTCAAGCGTTTGTTCCGAGTATATGCCCATATATACCATTCCCACTTCCAAAAGATCCTAAGCCTCAAGGAGGAAGCACATCTCAACACCTGCTTCAAGCACTTCATCCTCTTTACTTGTGTAAGTTCTTTGATCCACTGTTCATTTATGTATTATTTCGAACTTAAAATTTCTCTGGCACTCAATTTTATTTGCACGCATATTTACCTTTATTTGCGGACAAAGATTGCATCTGGAGACAGCCATCAAGAGGTTAATCATAAAGAGAGAATAACATGGAAAAAGTAAAACTCTGTTAGGGTTTTGGAAGGTTAAATTCTAAACTTTGGGTTGAATGCTCTAGATCAATTGAGGTTGAGGGACTGATCAATCAGTCAATCATCTTTGGGGTATTACTATCAATCAACAATCCTAACGATTGAGTGTGATCAAGGTCAATATGAAGACAGATCCGATGGCCCAGATTGAAAATGTGCATCATTTTCAGACAGAGGAGAGAGAGATGCACAATGTTTTCTGCAACTTATCCTCTGCGTTCGCCTCCATTATCATAAAAATTGTGTCAGACTGAAAATCCCATTTGCTATTGGCCCTCCCTATCAGGTTTTAGGGGCCCCATTTGGGCCATTAAGAGATGGACCAATCACTCCAGCAAAGAAGTCTGTAGATCCAACCCAATCCTCAAATCCTTGAACACATTTTACGAGAAAAGTTATGAAAGAGCCATGAGGCTCATTGAACAAATGAAAAACATTTACTTACTAGTAATAAATACGAGTTCTAAATGTATGATTGATACCATTCACTAGTTTATTGGCTTTACTCTTTAAATATTTTTATTTTCTTGCTCCAAAAACTCTTCTTGATCTGTTTCTTTGTATTATTTCTATCACTTTTTTCATTGTCATTCATCTTTGTGAAGGAATTCGGACTGATAGACAAGAAGGAGCTGGCCCCACTCCAGGAGCTGATAGAATCTATAATCGTTCCCTACTGAGAGTAAGAAAAGTTAATCACACGCTGTCTATCTGTCGTCCATTATAACGGTATGATCCAAAGACGATGAATTGAGTCTTTAGTTACGATCTTCATCGTGGTCATCTGGGGCTTGTAATGTGTAGAATAAAGGCGCATGATATTGCATCTTTTGCAATAGAGGTTTGTGCCGTGGGGATGATAATCATTTAAACGGTGATAATCCTCTACCCTTCTTTGCAGATATATATATATATATATATATATATACACAACCTATATACATTCTATTCTTCCTCTCCCAAAGCCAATGTCACCCTCGTTGACCCCTCTTATCTCTGACTTATATTAATTTATGTTCGCCATATATAAATGGTAATTTTTTTTTCTCATTTGAATACAAGTAAAATTCTTGAAAGTCAAGAATTCTTGAAAGTGAAATTTTTTTTTTGTTTTTATCAAAAATTGCAGGAATTCTGAAAACATTCTATCCGGTTCATGAAATTCTTCAGGGTCAATATTTTGAGGATATTTTGAGATATCCATGAAGCTGACAAGAACATTCTTTGTAGTCTTGTACAGCTCAAAAGAACGAGAATAATTATATACAGAAAAATATGTAATTCAATCAATCGGGTGCTTGTCAGACTGGCGAGACGAGTAGTGAGCAGAGAGCAAGAGAATGGAGAGAAATGCGCTTGTAACAAACAGGGCATCAAACCAGCGATGATAGAAGTCAAATTGTATCTCTCCCCCTAGAACATCCGTTATGATCACCCTAAAAAAAATTATTTTTCAGAAAAATTGATCTAACAACATATTCCTTGACTATATTTAATTTCTTAAAATAAAATAAAAGAAAGTTTACCTGTACTCGTTTGCCAAGCTTTTTCTGATTAAGAGAATGGAAGATACAAAGTACATGCCCATGATCTCCGATAGGAAGAGAACGACGTTGGTCGATGATCCGCTGCCTACTCTGGATACTGCAAAGAAGAACTGAAGGGAACACGAGGCTGTTGAGAATTTTCCGCTAATTTTATCGGCGGGTCAATTTCTTTACCAGAGTAAGCTTACCTTCATCAGATTTGATAAGAACCCTCTGACGGACATAACGATCAACATTCCGATGAACAACAAAGACACGTACTGTGAAGGAAAAAAGAAATTGAGGGTGAAATCGGCATGCGCACTATTTCTTATGTGGCTAGTTTTGAACATTTTTATCTCTTTAGTCCAGCCATAAAATTAAGAGAGAGAAAATCAGGGGGGTGAAAAACTGCTGGAAGCTGGCGTTTGTAGTCTCCCAATAACCTAGACTATAGAAGGGTTGCAAAACTTACACAGAGACAGACAGAAAGAGAGGAGAAAGGGAGAGAGAGATGAGAGATGAGATCGATGTGCATTTTCCAGGTTAACAACTATGACTACAAATTTCAGGAAAAACACCGACACTTTCAGCGTCACCTTAATTCGTCACTCCGAAAAAGCAGTAAATATCCAAGAAAAACGCAGATGCTAATTTAATTCACGCGATGATTAGTTCTACATATATAAGTCATAAAAATAACCAAAACCACAAACCTGAGACAAAATGCCCGGGTTCAACCCTATATCAAAGAACTGGAAGAAAATGGTGATCGTCATGGTAACTGGGTCAACTGTACCGGCCTATGAGGAAACAAAGAAACATCAAGAAGTATTTACATTGTTTTGAATGACTAATCATATTTGAGAACCATACCTCCTTGAAAACTACACTCTGTAAAGACTGTTCCAAAAAATAGAGAATAAAACTGTCACATAAGGGGATCAAGAAGGAGCTTAAGGAACATGCACTTAAAACAATCATGGAAACTTGGTTTTTTTTTCAACAAAATATAAGAAAAAAATTCAGAGGTAAGAACAAGAAGATGGAAAAAAAAACAAAAAGTATTTTAGATATCGATCATCAGGTTCATCATTAAGAACAAGTGGACAGGATTCCAGCACCAAATTGATCATTGAGAAGGGCAGTTGATCATGATGGTCACAAACACAGGCCCCCCTGATTGAGGTGATCCGCCTATAACTCAATGGGTCCAAAGGGGCCATAATATTATGATCGAATCTTCCTAATCTTCCTCAAAGCTTAACGGAATGTTATGATAGAGGCCACCTGGGTGATCAACTGATCGATTGATCCCTTGATGTTGATAAATCAGTTGACAATGGTGATACATATCCTCTTATTGCCTATATGAGAAGGAAAGTAAGCCCCTAAGGACCAGGTTGATGAGAAAGAGAGCAGTAAATAGTCACACGCCTTTGCATGTGACTTAATAAAGGGGGAACGGATGATATAAAGAGAAGAGGACTAAGTGGGAAAGAGGGTTCTGGACATCTTGGAAGTTCCTGAAAATCCTCTAGAGAAATTTTTCCAGTCTTTGGTTTTTCTGAATCTCTGTACTGTAGATTAAATGTGAAATTCAGTAGGTTTTGAATCTGCCATTTTTATATACTCATCAATTCATTTCCTTTAATTGACATTCTTGAACTACCCAAATGAGTAGGGAGAGTATCACATGACCACTAGATATCCGGACATGAAAAATGGTATGATTAGTACCTTAATCATCTTATATATGCAGTAGATCGATAAAGCATATCCTAGAAGATTCTGCATGTGTCCCTTCCATGTTCGAGAATAGGCAGCAGCTTCCTGTTAAGTTACATTTAAGGAATAAACAACAATTTAAAGAATAATCCAACACAAATTTGAGCATCATGAAACTACCCAGTGTAGATAACGAAGTGATTTATGTTACCTTAGCTTCCCGGAGTTCATATATCTCAAGAAAAAGCTGCTTTGAGAGCTCTTCTAAGCCTTGAACCTCTGATTCCATGGTTCTTATCTCTTAAAAGACAGAATAAACCATTATATGGTCAGTCAGAGAGATAGGAGAGATGAGATAGATAAGAGAATAAGAGCAAGAGTGAGGGGAAGAGAGTACGAATCAGTAGGAGGGTTAAGAAATAAAAGAGAGAGTAGATAGGAGAGAGAGTACAAGAGAGAGGAAGTCCTCGAGAGATAGCATATAATAAAGAGACTAAGGCAGTAACAATTATAGATAGAAAGGGTGAGAGAGAGAGAGAGAGCAAGAATTTCTGAATAAGATATAGCGAGAAGTAAGAAAACAAAAAAACACACAGAGAGAAACAATAAGAAAGAGAGAAAAATATGAACAAGAAAGTGAGTACGATGGTCAGATTAACAGAGAGAGATAAGAGTAAGATAGTAAGAATAGGAGAGAAAAAGAATAATAATAAAAACAAGAGAGTAAGAACAAAAGATAAGTAAGAGAGAGAGAGAGAGAGAGAGAGAGTAAGAATAAGAGAAAAAGAAAGTGATAGGAAGAGAGAAAGAACATGAGAGTGATGCAGCGAGTGGGAGAGGGAAGTTTCTAAAAGAGGAAGAAGCAATTGGGAACGTGAAAAGAGAAGCCAGAAAAATTATTTTATCTTGAATGTAATAAAAATGCGATCCCCAAAGAAACTCAAGATAAACACAATTAAATAACAAGCATCAGTTAGGATAGCCGCACCCTGTTCTTTATGATCATCTTGCATTGAGCGCACAACTGTTCCAATAATACGCTTAAAGAATGATCTTGCCTTCAGCTTCTACACAGGACCATGTCCAAGTCATCATGAAGTGAAATGAAGAAAATCCATTACTGAAAATTCTACCACCATTTCAATATCTATCATTGTATCTCTCGTACAATGGTGTCTTTAAGTTACGTAATATTTTGTAGTTATCCTTTTATTATTATCTATTAGATATTGCTTGTATTGTTACAGTTACGACGGTAACATTGTACAGCCATATAAAGGGCCTTTTTACTAAGGAATATACAATCGATTGTGTGCAAAGTTCATCTTCCCAACGGCTGGGGTCCTTCCCCCCCTCTCTATCTGTTGCATATGATTTAAAAGTATGAGTTATAACTAGTTTTAACATTATTAATAACACTCCCTAATAAAAAAAGTACTTTCTGCTGTGTTTAAATTAACTGATTTATTAATAAGTAAATAAACATTAAAATCTAAAAGGATCAAATAGTCTATACCTCTTCTGACCCTTGAATCCGTTCTATCTCCATCTGGCTGAGTGCTATTTTTTTCTTCTTTGCAAGGCAAGTTTCTAAAGATTGCAGTAGTTGTCTTTCCAAGGTTTTGATATCAGATTCCTCGATCTCCCTAAATAATGAGAATCAGAAAAGTACAGAAAAGCAGGTGATTCAGATCCCTTTACTGATACCTTGGATCATATTTTAATAGATAAATTCAAGTTTAAAGGAGTCCAATTAATATCTAAAAATCATCATTTTAACCAACCCCACCCCCCAAAAAAAATTTCATTTATCTATATATATCGTGTATCATTATGTTTTACCATCAGAACTTCATGGTCGTTTTTGGGAACTATCACTAAAAAGACCAAATTCTACGTAACATACATGTAGAGGGGGGGAAAAGCCCTGATAGGTTTCTTTCTTTCGTTCTCTTCCTTCACTCTTCCCTCTCTTTCCTCTCCTCCCTCAGGTCGACAAACTGGAGATCGTCGTCATTTCTTCCCACTCTTGCAGAACCCCGATACAGATCCGCCTGGTCTAACATAGGCTTTCTGAGAAGTGAAATGGACCCAGCAATGTTATGGGTTACATGGGTTATTGATCTGGACCCAGTGACAGTAATTAAGTGGATTCATTAACAGTGAGCAGATTCACATAAGACTATGCTTAGAAACTGGAATTATAAAATGACAGAAATATCAGTGATCTAAATGAAGGGAAAACATCCAGATGTTTAACAGAAACTAAATATATTCACCTGATGAAGAGTGATAAGTAGCTGTAAGGCAAATTGACAGCACCGAAACCAGAAAGTACAGCCATGACTGTGACACCTATCACCCCAATTCGGCTAACCAGCTGAGGCATAGTGAAGAAACCTGTCTAAAGCAAAATATCTCAGGGTAGTATGACCACATAAATCCAAGATTTAAAGAAACATACAATGCAGATATACAGGGACCTAATCCTGCCACTTAAAGCATTTAGTCAGAATTCAAATGTAATTAAACTTAAACGGCAGAAAAGGGTAAGGTCAAGATCAGGCATAACAGAGCAAAATCAGTAAGGCTAGACCATTATGATGGTAGAATCCACATTATAGTCAAACTCAGATCTTCCTCTCAAACATTAGACTCTTAGCACTGTCACACTCAAAGGAGAGGACACAAAGAACAACTTACTTCAATACACATGCAGATCAGTTCAAATACGGGTTACGTTTACCTACTGACCTATTACAGAAATCCAATAACCCTTCTTTGGATGTTTTAACGTCATAGATGCAATATTAGAAGATAAATGGGCCACGGATGAATTTGCAAAAATTAAGGCAAGGGATTTTTCACAGTTAAACCTACCATTCTACAATGAGAGGAAAAACAAACCTTTATCCCCTGTAGGCATTGGAAAATGGATCCCCATGCGCCAAAATGCATATAGAAATGCCGAGAGAAAGATTATAGCCCCAAATGCCGCCCGTTCTCTCCTCAGTCCTACAACTCAATTTATCATTCAATGAAAATTCTTTCTTCCAAAATTAATGCCATATATGTAAAGACAATGAAGAGTTATAGTTATATGAAGACGTCTTTGACGTCCATATTGAATAACAATAGATGAGACATAATGCTTTCGTCTAAAGATATTGCCAGAAACTTCATACATGAGAACTCATGCAATTCTCATGAGTAAGTTGGATCATAAGCTTATGCAAAAGAATATTTCTAAGAAGAGAACCAATTTTAAGGGAACTTCTTACCACTATTCTTAAGCATCAAGTAGCAATGATAATATGGCAGAACAAAAACCAACAACATTATCAAACAGAACAAGTCGACCTTCCAATTCATCCACCTTACCCTGCAGCAAAAACAGAACAGTTACCAGAGTTTTCACCCAAAAAAATATAGAGTTACTTGGAATAGACGCAGCTATTGTCTACAAAGGATGATAGTGAACAGGTGATCAGAAGATCAATCTAATGGTCATATAAAATTCCGAAGTCATAAGTATCCGAGAAACAGAGAGCCACCCACATCAGAATCAAGTCTCTAACTGAAGACTACGGCTGTTTGATAATAATTTTACACTCAAGCCAACAAGAGTGTCCAAGCTACACTCACGTAATTTTACCAAGGCTATAATTACAACCTGATTTCAGGCGTTTTTACGAGTTCCCAAACAAAAGTAAGCTGTATATAACAGGTTAAGATTAAAAGATTAAATTTTTTGTTCAATTTTCTAATCCTCTCAGGCTTCCACAACATGACCGCCAGAACCAGGTTCCAGAACATCTCACGGATAGTAATCGGTGATAATCAAAGTAACTGTGTCCTTGACTCCCAATCCAAAAAAAGAGAAGGTGCATTATGAACCATCCAGTCCATGAATCGAGACCAGTGACAATAATCCACAATCAAAGTTCAGCACAAGCATACTGTCCTAGAAAATGGAGCACTATAATTCAAGACCAGCGATTCCAATTCAATTCAATAATGTGATCAGTTAACTCCTCGCCGTTTGAAATGCCCTAGTCATCTATTTCTTAATTCATCAACCTCCTCTCTGTCTCTCAATTCTCATAAAATCCATGATCTGTAATAAAATAAACATTGAAATAAAATTCTCCCATTCACTCGTTCGCATCCTACCTTCAAGCATGAAAATCATAATTCTCATCGTCACAAATTCTACAGAAACGCCTAGCACGTTTACTGCAACTTAATAGAATAAAGAAAAACGATCAACGGAAATTCACGGCAGCGACGCCGCACTCACTCTTTCGAGAGCACGAAAGGCGCGATCTCGAGAAGCACGAGCTGGAGGAGGTTGCAGGAGAAGGCAAAAACGGCGGAGAAGAGAATCTGCACCAGGGCGCTCTTCTCCTCGTACTCCCTGTACAGCCGACGATTGAGAAACCACAGCCCCGTCCATCCTAGAAGCCCCAGCGACGCCACGACCACGCTTCCCTCGTATATACTTCTCCCCCATCCCACCGCCATAGCCTCGATCGGCCAGTTCTCTCAGCTCTCAGGACAAAATAACTGATTAAGTTATTCCCAGTAGCTCACCACGCTATAATTGTGTGATTCTCAATTTCCCGCTAGCTGAAAGCTCTAGATCTGCGATATCTCTCAGCTGTATAAGACAATTGCTTCTGTTAATCCCGTTACCTGTCCTCACGTCTGTCAACAGATCCAGCAAACCAGGGCCAATGACGATTGTATTTCTCCAGTTTCTTCAAGCTCTAGATCTGTCATTCTTGTCAGCCCTCTTTCCGGTTCTCACTATCCCCCTCCGCTTAAGTCGGTCCTCCTAATCAGTCCCCAGAAAACCCCAACTAATCCTATTCATTAACTGTTTGGTCCTTTATTTACAGGCCCCCGGGGGGAAGATTTTACCGTACGATTGATGGGCCCCTATTGGACGGACAGATTTCGTGTAGACTCCGATCGATGGCGAATGCGCGGTCAGGATTCTCCCCTTCGTCTGGCCCCGTTCCCGAGAGGCATCGGCCGCTGGCCCGCTGTACATTAAATCCCACCGTAGGAACGGTTGGACGGTTACGATTGATTGAGGTGGAATAAATTACTTTATTTAACTTAATGCGAAAACCTTGAATATTAAACAAAAAATCCTCTATTTAAACTCTTTTGAAAAGAAGAAATGAAAGTTATTATTCAACGTGTTCCTTTTTCTTTTATTAAAAGAAATGTGGGGCCCACCGGGAAGCTGGGCTCCCATTTCGCGGACTGGTATGGTATAAGTAGAGGGCGGGAGGTAAAGTCCTAGTCCGAATCCTGATCCAGGCTGAGAGTTCTACGCCACTCTGCGATCTTCGATAAGGAATGAGGTAGCGGATTCAGCGACTTCTGGACGAACTGAGGTGAAGAATTTGAGTTCTCGACTTTCAAATTCCGTCAATATTCCACGTACGCGATGAGCAGATATTATGACGAATGTTTCCGATAAATTTTTGCCACATTTCTTTCTATTTCGAGAATGACACGGTTAACCGTTCATGGGCTTTCTGTTTCGCGCGATTTTCTTACAATTTTCTGTCTCTAAGTTTCAGTTTTTCTTCTTGGCGTGTTGTGGGGGGGGGGGGGAAATCTTGTTACCGAAATGATGTATTTTAAACATTTAATGGAAAGGATTAGCATAGTTTCGACGCAGGTGATGAACTGCGATATCTCTTTCCTCCCAAACGCATCTTTCTCCTCCCAAAAGCACATAAAGACGAAGTTTGAGAGAGAAAGAGAGATTCTTCCGTTGTCTGAGTCGGTCAACTAGGAGCATCTTTTCCAGCCTGATGTCTTGCCTCCACATGTTACCAAACTTTCCCCTCCACTGCACCGCTTGGAGAGTTACTGGCGCTACAAACTGCCACTGTCGTCTTCAATTTTCACCGGGGAGAAACAGGAAGAGAGAGTTCTCTCTCCTACACTTCTCTCTCGGCGCGGTCATAGAGAATAGAGAAAGAACAGCGGAAAAGCAGAATAGAAGCAGAGAGATAAAGAGAAGATGATGTCTCCACTGTAAGGAAGAAGGGTCGAGTCAGTTCTCATTGGTCTTCCCCCACATTGACAGTACGGATGAAATAATACTGGGATATCGCCATTGAAGACCCCGAAGAAAAGCGGAGACAGCCGTGAAATCCTCCGACTTTGCAGCTGTTTCAGAACCTTCCTCCGTAGAATGTCTTTAACTCTCTGAGCATTTTCTTCGATGACCACACCCAATGCAGCGCCATTAAAAGCCCCTGGTTTAACTCTTTTTTTTTTGAGGTCTTCGGTGGAATTCCTCTTAGTTAATGGTGAAAGGCACTAAAGTCAGTTCCCGACTGCTATTTTTCTCGGTCTCCTTACTTTTTTCGTTTATTCTCTTGGGCTTACAATCCTTGCGTCCGACAGCCTCAAGAATGCTGACGTGCATCGCATGCACGAAACTGCTGGAGGGTGAGAGAGAAGATGTGTTTTCTCGTGGAACCCCAAGGACAAAGGATTCCATGAAGAGCTTGACTTCTCAGGTAGCATCCTCACCCTATTGAATTCCGTTCCGTTATCCTTGTCTTTTGTAATAATTAGATACCTCGCTTGTATTTTGATTTTAAATCTCTGCTATGATATGATGTGACGTGGTTAGTCCGCCAATGAAATTCGAGTTAAGGTTCCCTTCTCGCTCTCTTTATCTTTATCTTTTCCTTTTAACCCTTTATTTGTCCTCGTAAACCAGAAGTACGGCACCTTTGGATACAGAGAGACTGGGAGGAATATATAAAATATATACATTTCTCGGATAGGGGAGAGACAGATAGGGGAGAGAGAGATAGACATAAAACATTTCTCGGAATAGAGGAACGTCCCCGCTACCATTCTCGATATTTCTCTAGAAATGGAGAGACAACATTTCTCGCAGTGTCGGGTACCATTTCTTTCCTTTTTCATGTCCGTAATTGTTTGCTTAACATGTCTCCGCCAAAAAAAATCGGCCCTCTCTTGCCCTTTCTTTTATCTTTTTTTTTCTCTCTCCTCGCTGGTACCTGAGGGCATCATAGGCCATGAATAGAGAGAGAGAGCGAGCGAGCCGGCGAGCGAGTGAGGCTTTGGCAGAAGGGAAGAAAGCGAGACTTCAGTGGCTCAAAGAGAGGAGAAAGGGAGATAAAGAGAGAGAGAGAGAGAGAGAGAATAGTTGCGTGACCAGCGTCCAGCCCTGAGAGAGAGATAGGCGGAGGTTCCACCCAAATCCTCTTTTCGATCGCTGCTGCTCTGCAGTACCTTCAGAGAGAGAATAGTCAGCAATACCTTCAAGTTCAGAGCTTGAATGCTTCGGCGATGGCCTCGAGGACCAGCAATCTCAAAAGGCGCGCCAGCTGGAAAGATTCATTCTCCTCAATCCGCAGAACCCAGGCCCCTCCACTCTTCTACTATACTACCACCCACAGTTCCACGTCGCCTGAGGAGGAAACGAAGACTTTTCTGAAATTTGACCATGACCCTCTCTCTCTCTCTCTTCAAGCCATCCGCTGTATCCTGCAAATATTGACCTGGATCGGCATTTTTCTTTTTCTTAATTCCTTCACTAACAAATCTTTAATCCCACTTTCGTTGCATCTTTCATCCTGCGGCGTCCCAGCAGATAAAAGACATGGTTTTGAAGATCTCGGGGTCGCCTCGTCCGGGCAAGCCCTACTCTACAAGCGAAGCCCCCGGGAAGAGAGAGAAAGGGCGTGACCTTGATGCAGTCTCGGATGCCGGAGAAGAGTTGGGAGGGCGGCGCCATCAGTATAGAGCGGGATGCAGTTCGAGCTCTGCTCCGGGATGGGACTTCTCCAGTTTTGATGAAGTTCTGGTCGATGAAGAGGGAGAAGCGAAGGAATGGATTGCCCAGGTAGAGCCCGGCGTTCATATTACGTTTCTGTCCACTTCCGCCGGCGGGAATGATCTTAAACGTATACGCTTCAGGTACTGCGCCTCTCTCAAGCCACGTGTCAGTTTGTGTCTGATAATTCTTTTCGCGATCAAGATTTCTCTTTATCACCCTCATGCGCGTAAGCACGCAGCCGAGAAATGTTCAATAAGTGGCAAGCGCAAAGATGGTGGGGTGAGAACTACGACCGCATCTTGGAGCTTTACAACGTCCAGCGCTTCAGCCGTAGTGCTCTCCCCACTCCCCTCCGTTCCGACTTTGAGGTAAGCGCTTAATGCCTCTCTCTCCCATTCTCTCTCTAAGTCTCGATCTCTGCAGTACATATCACTCTTGATATCTCTCTCCATTTGTGTCTCTCTTCCTCACTATTGTTACCTTTCACTACAATCATCTCTCTCTCTCTCTCTCTCTCTCTCTACAATCTTTCTCGTTTTGTAGCCTCATAATTTGTCTCTGGTTTGCGGCAGGGGGATTCACCGGCAACTCCACGACCGGGCCCGGGTCGTACAGCCCGGGTGGCCCATGGTGGCTCCATAATGCGGCCCGTGCCTGACCCAACAGAGCACATTCTCATGAAATACGAGAGCGAGGCTCGGGCCCAAGACCCGGTGGAGTGGGTGGCCCAGGATCAGCCAGGCGTCTTCATCACCATCCGCCAGCTCGTTGATGGGACCCGAGAGCTCCGCCGCGTCAGATTCAGGTTTTTCCATGATACTCCGCCTCACTTCTACCTATTTCTAATCGTCCTGGTACTGGTCTTGCTGAAGCACTCTTAACTTCGGGGTTCTACTGGGATCTGGTTTTCCAGTTATTTAGAATAATTTCCTCGAAGCAAATTTATAGAGTATGTTTACAGATTCGTCGTTTTAGGTCAAATAAAGTTCACTTTTACTTTTCTGCGTGACCGTTGACTTTGACTTTGACCAATAAAATGTTGATTTTCATAGTTGACTGTGACCTCCTCAACCATTGGATTTGATTCCACGGTAATATTGGTTTTCGTTTTTGACTCCATACTGAACCATTGATCCTTGATTTATACGTGCCCCAGTCAGGTTAACTTTCACCGTTGACTTAGACTCCAGAATTCTGATCGGATTTGCTACAGAGTCAGTGGAAAACTGGCTTACTTTTTTAATCTTAGAATATTTTGATGGTTTTCGATCATTTTTGGTTGAAAGAGTTGACATTTGTTTTCCTGCAAATTTCGTGTAAACTTTCATAGTTGACCTTGACTTCTTCAAGACTTCAACCATTGGTTCGACTTCCTCGGTCGGGTTGACTTTGTTTTTGCTTTGGCCTACCCTCATTCTAAGACGATCCCAGTTGGTATTAACAATTATAGTTGACTTTGATTTGGTGGTACTGCTCTCACTGAATCAAATTTGAGGGGAGCTGGATCAGTGCCACTGGTGTACTAGCTCTGGTCTAGAATGATCATTTAGAATCTAAGACTGTGTTTGCTAGTTGTTCATTTAAAGACGATAGAGTTGACTTTGTCATACTTGACTTGCACTTTCTCATAAATTTGGTTGACGCTCATGGTAGTGCTGACACTGTCTTGGGCTTGGACTTTATTTGCAGTGCTAGCTTTCATAGTTGATATTGACTTTGTCTACTCTAGTGTTGACTTTGACTCTGTCCGGCCATTGCAGTCGAGAGCAGTTTGCTGAAAAGAATGCAAAGCGGTGGTGGGAGATGAACCAAGAGCGGATTTTGGCCCAGTACCTCTGATCATAGTAGGGACCGCATGAGTGTTAATCACTGTTTTTAGCGGAGGATGGACTCGGCTGTATTTAATTGCCCAGTACTGACTCTTCTTTACTGCAACAGGAGAGAGATCAACGAGAGAATCAGAGAGGGAGGGGATAAATTTCTGAATCTCGTTTTGGCTAGAGCCGATTCATAAGGCACGGCCCCGTCTTCATGTACAATGGGTCAGAGAGAAAGACTATAATTCTTTGATCCGATATTTGGCTAATGAAATCATTTGAGCCTCTTTGTTTGTATCCCAAGTACTTTCCTCACCCTTTTTAAATAATTAATTCACCAATTTCATTACAAATATCAATTTAAAGTACCCTGTAGACAACATGCAAGCTTGATCAATAGGCTGTACAACTATGAATGACTCATGAATTTTCTCAAGTATTTCTTTCGGATGAACTGATCTTGAAATAATGACTAGAAAGGGATTCTGTATATACTCTCCTGACACTTAGCAGTGTATGGTCTCTTCAAATATTACTTTTTCTGGGTCTATTTGCTCTTTTTTCCCACCTCTGATTCCGTTCTGCCTCTATCACCAACATTGAGTTACCCTCTTTTCCTGCAGGTGCAATTGCTCTCCCAAAAGTTCAATGCCAAATTTTGGATCCTACCAAACCTACTTAAATGGACTCAAACTGACCACCTCCATAGCTACCATCACCAGAGCTAAGAAGACTCTTTTATCGTCCTTTCCATAGATTGATTCCCAACTTCCTACTGCCCTTTGCGCCGGCAAACGTTCTAATCCCTAACACCTTGTATCTGATTTTGTCGCCAATGACCACCTTTCTTTATATTTTTGTGCCTTTACAACAACCCTTGACTCTATTTCCATTCCTAAGAACTACAGTAAGGTATTGCGAGTATCTCATTAGAAAGTTGTGATGAATAGTGATATTGGTGCATTTCTTATCATGGAACACTTGGGAACTTGTTTCTCAACCCCAAGATGCAATTATTGTTACTTGAAAATGAGTGTGTACTATTCTCATGGTAAAGTGAGTCGATATAAAGCTCATCTGGAAGCTAGCTGATATGCATAGATTCAAAAATTATACTCAACTCTTTAATTCGATCTTAAAATTTAGAATAGAGGCGAGTCGAGATAAAATCCATAAAGAGGATGGTTAAAAGATTAAAATAAAAGAATATTTTATGTATTTTTGGTTTAAGAAAGTGAAAACGATTGATGAAAAAGGAAGATGTGTATGCATAATACGAATACCTAATCGAGTACATCCAAATCTCCAACTAAATATTAGAAATTATCAATTACATTGTGAAAATGTGATTTAGGGTTGAAAATATAGATTTATGGATTAAAAAGATGATAAAAATGGAAAAGATAAAAAAAAGTTCTATTCTTAAGATTTTTTATCAAAACTCATTCTACATATGCTCTGTCACAAATCACTTCTTTGAGAGCTCGTACATCTCACCTAGACTTGGCATCTTGCATCTAATACAAAGAGTGAATGTAAAAGAGAATAAACTCTTTAAAAATAATGTTTATTTTTAGTACATGACGGATGATCAATCGATGCAATCTTTCCTCTAGCAAGCCAATGCTAGAAGCTACCAAATAAATGTCAAAAAACCTCAATTTTTTATCCCCTTTTTATGATCAAAGGGTACAAATGGAAAGAAGATAAAAAGGCAAAGCTGCCCATAGAGTTTCGTCACAAAACTCATCATGATAATCAGATATCAAGCTTTGAATGTGGAGCAATATAAACCACTGATTAGTTTCTCTCTCCTCATCAATGGCCTCAAATTTTGTGCCCATCACATTCCACAAACTCTCATGTCTCACTTGAGCTCAAACCTTAACAAAAGTAAACCATCAATCTCTCTTCTCGTCTATCCTCTCTCTTCTCTCCTCTCTCCTCTCTCCTCTCTCCTATAATGAGTTTTTTGTTGCTGTCATGTTTGATGCAAAAATTTATTCGCTGCATCAACTTCACCGCCTACACGTTGCAAATAAAACAAAAAAAATTGGTGCCACGTGAGATTTGTGGCATCGTATATTCACATGATAGAGAGTGCGAGGGGGAGAGTAGATAAAGAGAGAGAGAGGAAAAGAAAGAGAGTGATGAACTAAAACTTGCGTTAATTTATATCGTTGTTGTGTTTTTAATTCATGCAATACACTTATAATATCTCACTTAGGACAGTAGTAAGCAAGGGTCGATCCTCAGGGAATCTAGGTAATGAGGCTTGTGACTAAGGTAGAAGAAGAAAGGGATACCTATAGTAGGGAATATTAGAAGTTAGAAGAGAAATTTATAGAGATAGTGAATTGAATTGGATAGATTAGGTTTCTGTAGTTTTAAATAGAGGAGAAGGAGAGTGTTTTAAGAGTTTTTTAGAGAGTCTAAAAGGGGATTTCCCTATAGGCGCATTCCATCGAACACCTTTTGGATGAGTAAGGATTATGGAAAGAAGAAGAAGAAGATATGAGAGGATGGATTAGAAGTAAGAAGTAATTAAAGTTACTGCTATTTTAGGAAGGAATAATGATTGGATGGAATAGAGACTAAGTGATGATGGAATGAAGAGATGAGAGGAAGGGAGTAGAGGTATAGGAGTATAGAGAAGAATGGGTGATTTAGGTAGAACTTATGAAGACCAATGTATTATTCTATGATTTAAGCAAAGTAAAATGAACTACATTAACCTTGGAAAGGTCTACAAGTAGATCTCTCATCAAAATCTTCACACAAACCCTGTTTTCAGTGCCAATCCTAGGCCAGGTGGTGATTGATCCGCTACAATGTTGAGCTCCACTTGTTTCCCTTCTCCAAAGAAAACTCGGGCATTCCACGACACCTAGCTTGGGCCTAAGCTTCTCCCCTCTTCCTGCTGGTGACCTGGTGTCAAGAGAGAGCCAAAAGACAAAGAAATTTGGAGTGGGAGGAGGAGAACTTTTAGGAGTTAGGGCTTCCACCCAATCCGACGGATAGGATTGATCTTCCGGATCTCTAGGAATCCGGCGGAAAATTCAACTGTACGGATGGAAAGAGCACGGTAAGATTAGTCTCCCAACAAAATTTCAGCCCAATCGGACATCTAGATCAGAAGATATCAACATTTCAATTTCGAACGTTTTTAGTCGTTGATCTGGTGATCTCCTGCGTTAGTAGTGCTCAATCCATTAGTCCCCGAGATCGTGCCACGTCATCATTGAACCAATCGCTGGATCTTCACCACGTCACCTGCACAAGTAAATAACAAATAATATAATCCCAAAAAGGTAATTGAGAGGAATCTACGGCGATTAATTTCGCCGCAAATTCCTTCCTTTAGCGTGAATAAGAGAGTGCCACGTCACTCTCTTATTCTGCTTTAGATACAAAACAACAAAAAGGTATACTTAACTAAAACAAAACGAAAAAACGGAATGGGAAAAATGACAAAACTTACGAAAGTAAAAATGACAAAATAAATAAAAAATAACACTTACGATCTGCGGCGATTAAATTTGCCGCAGATTCTCTTCTTCGCGTGAATAAGAGAGTGCCACGTCGTTCTCTTATTCCGCCTAAAGTCAATGAAGACGGTGCCACCAGATTGTGACACGTGTCACGATCTGGTGGGCATCGTCTGATCTACCTTTTTATAATATATAATTGCATTTATGCCCAGCGACGATTAAGATTGCATTTTAACCACTGACGATATTAATTTATAAATAAATCCTAGAGAACTAAGAAGATAAGCTCACATATTTGTCTAAAAATGTCAGATAATTATATGTATGCCCTTAGCGCTGATAAATATGCAGGAAATTATTAGAATAATTGGAAATATATCCTCAAAATGCTCTAAAATTCATTTAAATCATTTATAAAATCCAAAAAAGATGTATTTTGCCTTAAAAATTCATTTCCTTGTCACTTTATAATCTAAAGGAAATATTCAAAATTGCAAAAACCAGGAATTAACACAAAATGATAATGAAGGCAAAATTAAGCAATTTTAATCATGATAACATGCAAATAAATTCATTTTAGGCCACGTATGCATCTAATAAGCATAGTTTACAGTCATAAATTTGTGTGTTATCAGAGAGAACAAGTAAACCCTCACTCTTGTGACAAAAATTGTGGTGTTGCAATTGCAGCACTAAAATTCTACTATTGTAGATAGAGAAAAGAGAAAAGGAGAAGTTAGAGAAATAAAGAGAGAGGGAAGAGAAAAATGGACAGAGAGTGGAGAGAGTGAGAAATCCCTATCACATAAAGTAATTGTGGCACCAGAATTTTGACATGATGCAATCACGAGTAGCACAAATTTGACATGAGCGGAGAGAGGGATTAATCCCCTCTCTATCATGACACATTGCAATTTCACTACATCAAAATCATGAGTAGGGAGAGAAGAGAAAGAGAAGGGAGAAAATATTCTCTTTCTCTGCGATTTAATTTTTTTAAACCAACAATTTCAGCAGCAATTATTATCCTCCCATGTGGCATGATCATGTAAATAAGCCAAAAAAAATACGTTAAAAACATATTTTTAAATGAAAACATTTTTTCTATTTATAAATTTATTTCTAAATGATCTGGCGTTAGAAAATTCCCAAAAAAGAATTCAAAAATCTAAAAAAATCAGAAATATTGTCAAGAAATTGGTTTAATCATTGTAAACCCTAATAACATTCATTCATTAATTTTTTTGTGTAAATAAATGTATCTTAAATCAGCAATAAATAGATAATTCATTTTATGACCTAATAAATTGTTTTCTTGATAAATCAATGTCATAAAATTCTTATAAAATAGTATCAAATCATTCAAAATCAAGAATATCCTTGTAAGAATACATATTATCATTCTAATCATTTAAAACGATGATAATATGCATTTATGATCAATTTTATAAGAATAAGTGCATATAATCCATAATATTAATGTGTTAATTTGCATATTATCACTAGGGGACTTACCCAATTTGATGGCATTGATTACTTGAAAATTTTCTCTCTAGAAGCTTGGTTGAATTCTCTTAGAGTTATAAATTTTATTATAATCAATTAAGGTTAGAAGCTCTCCCAAATTGAAGTTGATAATATTTTCTACATAGAGATCTTACAAATTAGGTGTTTATTGAGCAATCTATATGGTATGTTGTTGAGGGGGAGAATGGTGGCGTATGACCCCCGTCATCACCAAGATACGATACTATGGCGCCGGAGGAGCCCTTTTGCGCGCGCGGATCTATCCACTTATCTTTATTTCTTTATTATGAACTTTTGACCCGCATGTGTTTAAGTGGGTCGTCGTTTATTTCTTCTCTCCCTTTTAGGCTTCTGGGTGGGTTCTTCCCTTCTCGGGATCCCATTCGTGAAGCCCATCCTTCTTTTTGAACCTTATTTCTTTCTATGAGCATGTTAGGTGTGGGTTGTGGGCCTCAAGTGGGCCCTTTCCCCTCTCGGCACATTATGGGCTCTATAAGAGGGGAAGGGACCCCCCCCCCCCACAAACCCTAGCTGTCATTTGAAGAAACAAAGGAGTGATCTCCCTCTCAAGTGGCTGCTCAAGGAAGGCCGGGGAAGGAGTCCAACCGTCGCCGCCGCCGCACACATCCGTGCCGCCGCCGCAACGACTGTCGCCACTCCTTGCCCCGGCCACGGGTTCTTCTCCACTGTCATCGTGACGCCGCCGCCGCAACGACTGTCGCCACTCCTTGCCCCAGCCACGGGTTCTTCTCCACTGTCATCGTGACGCCGCCGCCGCAACGACTGTCGCCACTCCTTGCCCCAGCCACGGGTTCTTCTCCACTGTCATCGTGACGCCGCCGTCCTCAAGCCGCCGCCGCCACCGCCGCCGCCGGACCACCGCACCGCCATCATCTCCATCTTCCCCTCCACGTTCTGCTCCCCATCTCTGGCCATCTTCCCGCTCCCCCCCTCGCACTTCCTCCCGTTCATCTTCGACCCACGATCGTCCTCCCCTGCTGCATCTCCTCTGTAGTTCCTCCACCATCTCCACCGCTCCGTGCAAGAACTTCCCCTCGTACACCTTCCGCGTCCTTCCCTTGCGCACCACCGAAATCTCCACCTTCCCTCTCCGACACTTCCATCGTCCTGTCCACTTTCTCCTCCTGTGATTCCCGCATCCCCGTTGCACCTTCCCGATTTCTCCCATCCCAAACACCCCTGATGCAGGACCGGTTGCAAAACCGATCTCACACCGTGATAATAGGGATGAACTAGGGATGGGATTACCTTGGGGAGTTCTAATATGATGTAATGTACTAATAATGCAGACAAGCAGAATATCGTCTCGGATGTCGCCTCCGTGGATCCTGGGGTGCACCGAGTAGAGTTAGTCCGGGATTCCTTCCAGTCCACGTCCTCGCGGGCGTTGGGCCGTGAGTCATCGTGGGGAGCTCGACAGTCAACCTGACGGGTTGGACCACGGTCTGAATCCTATCAATTTCATCTAAACACTCGCCTATACTAAATCCTGATGGCGGCGAAGACGGTGCGGGAAATACTGAAAGAAATATAGACTTCGACGTAAAATAAAGGGGGAATGTGTGCCTAACCTGCGGGGCGCGAGCCCGGTCGGTCGTGTCAGGGGAGGTCGATCGTACGCGGCACGGATGGAGGGCAATCGTTGGTCTCTTCGGTGTCGTCGCGTTCGGGGAAGGCCACAGTCCGGTGTAGACGGAGGTCAGCGGGCGGAGAATGCAGGTTGGGTCCACTAGCCTACGGGAGGGGCGGGCGAGAATAGGGAAGGCCCGGCAAGGGGTTTGGACTCCGGCGCAATGGCTGGCTGCGGGCGATATAAGGGGCGATCAACCGAACTTGGCGGGCGTCACGTCGAGCCTGATGGTGGGCGCAGTCAACCGGTGAAATGGACTTGACCCGGGAAATACCGGAGGTCACATCAGCATTGTGACTTCATGGAGGGCGTTGACATCAGGGCCACGTATGCGTCACATCGACGTTCTGGAGCGGCGCAGTATTTCTGGAGCAGGCGGAGAAGTCGACCCGATGTAGAACAGGGGGAGGGAGGGAATCCCTATTCGGAGGGATCGATGGAAGACGGCAGCAAGTTGAGGGGAGAATCACCCAGACGCGAAATCGAAATGCCGCAGATAGGGAGAAGATTTCCAGGGAGATCGGGAAATTGTCGACGGGACAGGCGAGAACGAATTTCGGGCCGAGGTTGCAGGGAATGGATCTGCGGCAGGCGGAGACTGGGGGACGGACGGAAGGGGAATGGCGAGGACGATCAGGCATTGGGGAAATTCGGGAGGTTGAGGTGGGAAGATGGGAAAGAGGCTGGTTAGGGATCGCGGAGAAGGGAGAAAAGGAGGAGCGGGATTTGGGGCAGGGTGAACTCGGATTTGGGAACAGAGAGAATCGGGAAACGGGGGAGGTTGGTATATCGCGGGAATGTGGGGAAGGGGGAAGAGGGGTTTCAGCGTGAACGTGGGGTGAGGGATGTTGAAATGTGGGGACGGAACTGGGGATTTCGGGAAGTTCGGACAGGGAATTGCAGGTGGGCGCGGGGAAAGGTGGGGAACGTCAGAAAATGGCGTGGGATTGAGGGAAATCGGGCGATCTCGAGAGGTGAGGGGGGAAGGGGATTTGAGGACGGGTTATGGGTTTTGGGGAACGGGACACGCTCGCGGAGGAGGGCGATGGGATGGGAGGAAGGAGGTGAGCAGAAGTTGTGGGGGAAGGGGGAATGTGGAGGGGCTTAGCACGGGTGGAGGTAGGGTGGAGCTGAGGGGAAGAAGGAGTTCGGAGGGGATGGCGGTGCAGCGATCTGGCGGCGGCGGCGGCAGCGGCTTGAGGCGGCGGCGGCGACAGCGGCAGGAAGGCTGCATGCAGGGATTCGCGAACAAGGCGAGGGGAGGCGGTGGACTCGGCGGTGGGCACGGCGGCACGTGGTGGTGCGGCGGTGGCGGTGGCAGCGGCGGTGGCGGCGGCGGCGGCGGCGGAGCGGCGGCGGCGGCGGAGGCGGTGCCGGCGGCGGAGGCGGTGCCGGCAGCGGAGGCGGCAGAGGCGGTGCCGGCAGCGGAGGCGGCGGTAGGTCTCCTTCCTTGTTCTTCCTTGAGCAGCCACTTGAGAGGAGGATGATCCTTTCTTTCATCAAATGACGGCTAGGGTTTGTGGGGGGGTCCCTTCCCCTCTTATAGAGCCCATAGTGGGCCGAGAGAGGAAAGGGCTCACTTGAGGCCCACAACCCACACCTAACATAATCATAGAAAATAAAGGTCCACAAAGAGAAGGGCCTTTACAAATGGGATCCCGAAAAAGGGAAGAACCCACCCGAAAGCCTAAAAGGGAGAGAAGAAGATATGCAAAGGCACGCTTAAACACGTGCAGGCTAATAAAGTTCATAATGAAATAAAAGACTGGAAAGATAACTCCACGCGCGCGCGAGCCCTGTGAAATGTGTCGTGGCGAGATGAGGTCCTCACTTGGTGTAGTGAAACTCGGCATCCTTCATCTTCGCCTGTCGAGGGGGCTGGACGCGAGGGGGTGTCGGCTCCTCCGGCGTCGTAGTGTCATGCCTTGGTGGCGACGGGGGTCGTACGCCACCAACCCCCTTCACCACCACCGTCACCTGCACACCCTCCCCGTCCCGTTCCGATCTCCCCTACAGATACCACGCGCCACCCGAAATCCAACTTGAACCCACGATCTCCACCTCTTCTCCAATTTCGGAATCTCTCCCTGTCCGAAGATCATTCCTGCAGATCCTGAATTTCCGTCCCCCCCCTCCACCGCTAAACCCCTGGTCACCCTCGCCAATTTCCCATCTCATCTCTCTCCCGCGACCAAGCTCTCCCTCTTCCCAAATTTTCCAGCCTCAACCACGTTGAACATCCCGCTCCTCCTTCGCGGAATTCACCCCGCGTGTTCCGCCCCCACTCCGTCACATCCTGCAAATTCGCCACTCACACTCTCCCTCTCCGCGATGCAAAATCGATTGCCTCCCACACCCGAGCGTCACCAACCGGAAACCCTTCCACCCCACGAATTCCACTGAATTCCATCGAATTCCGCCGTTCGCCACACCCCCGATTTCTGCGCCTCACTGCCAAGCTTTTTCTTCCCTCGCTCAGTCACCCCTTTCCCTACCATCCCGCGTCCAGCTAAATTTTCACCAACATCCCTTCCCCCATCTCCCCTTCCCCACGACATCCTGTCATCCTGAAATTCCTCCCAATTTCTGATTCCCAGCCAACCTTCACCCTGACGCCCGACCTTACATTCACCGTGCTGGGATTCAATCCCGAATTCCATCACCAGCAATCCGTTCAAATCCCGCCGACCTGCAAGATCACCCACATCTCGCCGCATAGTCCACCCTTCCAAATTCCTTCGCCCGCCACACCTGTGTTCTCACGATCCTCCCCGAGCCCCTCCTCTCTCTCTCTCATTCCCTCATGAATTCTCCCGCAATCTCTCTCTCTCTGTGCGGCCGCGAGCCCTCACGCCGCCTGGCCACCTAATTTTCCCACCTCCTTCCATCGTGCTGCCGACACCCCCCCAACCAATCCACCGACCCCTCTCCATCGCCCTTGCTGGAACTCCCTGACGCCTTGCCATCGCCCCCTCCCCCACGTCGTCCTGCCAAACTTTCCTGTCCGCTACCAAATTCTCCGAACCACCTCGCCAAAATCAATTTATGCAGAATTTGACCTTTCCGCAGAATTCAGCCTTCCGCGGGCTTCCCTCAACCGCGGACAACGCCCAGCTACAAAAATCGAATTCCCTCACGCCCGCGGCATTCCACCTGCCGCAGGCCCCTGCCGCTCCCCTACTTCAGCTGATCGCCCACTTCCCCGCGCCCTGCTGAAGTCACCCATCTTGTCTCGTCAAATTCAGCTACACCCTGTCCGAATTCCATTCACCTACTTCTGCCGATTCTCTCCCCCTCACCCTGCGAATTCAACCCACCCTCCGGTTCCAACTCAGTCGCCGAATCTCTACCAAATCCACCGCTATCTGCTTCCCTCGTCTACGACCGCCTTCGCAAAATCGCGTCAGACAATCCCTCTCCAGAGATTCCACCTAGCGCGCGTGCGTGATCTCCCCACCTTGCAGAGGAGGCGTAGTCAATGCGAAGATCTTGACCCGTGCTGACTTTCCCCTCCCCATGACGTCCAAGGGCTCGATCGGGCCCGTGCTCGCCACCTGCATGTGCTCCCACACCTGCTGACCGCACTCGCACTCTTTCACGCCATCCTGCTGCCCTCGGTCCACTACGCACCTGTCAGCAGTAGCTCTTCGACACGTCGAGGGCTCTTCAGTGTCCCAGATATTGCTGACCGGCCCACTTCTGTCGTCCCTTCGTGCGACGCACGACGAACTCCCTCGCCACGACCCATCGGGCACCCCGCCCCGCAGGTTAGCTTCAACCCCTCTTTCAAAGTTAATTACTTTTCGAAGCATTTCCTTTACTCGTCTCCACTGTCGTCGGACAACGTAGGTAGGGTAGTACGACTATAGGTTCGAGAACTCTCACGCGTACGTCAGATCCGGCACAGAGCGTGAGCTGCAGCCTTCGAGCTACTCCACGATGAGCGACTTCCATGCCTCCGAACGTGGATCGAGAGGGTCTCACCCTATCCATCATCGCGAGTTTCCCCGGGTCACCTGGAGTCGACTCCGCTAATCGGCACGCCTGCCTGCACTTAGGTTTTAGGTTAGGTATTGTACTTAGGGTCTAGGACTCGCCTACCCATAGGTTAGGTTTGACCGGCTATCTCCAGTCAACCTCAGTCCCATTGATCAGGCGCGAGGGTTTTCACCACCGCGTCCTTCATCAGAGTAAGCTAAAGTTTTTAAGGTTAATTGAGCTATTTATGGTTTCAGAAAAAGGTCAAAGACTTGTTTCAAGAAATTTAACTGTATTGTGGCTTCTTTTGGTTTTAAGTAGTGTGAATTGGATCCATTAATCTTCATCATGCAGACCATTCAAGGATATATTTTCTTTAATAGTATATTTTGATGATATTTTTTAATGAGAGCTATTCTGGTACATTTTTTAAGTGAAAAGTTATCTTCAAGCTCACTTTTTTCTCAAGGATATGTGGAGGCCAAAGTGTTTATTGGGTATTGAGTTTGCTTATCAATCGGGAAAAATGGTGTTATCTCAATGCGAATATGTGTTGGACTTGCTTCATAAACTTGATGTCTGGCTGCAAACTAGAGACATCTCCAATTGACTTATGAGTCAATTTTTGGGATGATAAGTTACTTTTATTTGAAAATACTTGAAGATAATAATCAATATCAAAGGCTGATTGTCAAATTAAGTTTTTTGATTATGACTTGTTTATAGATCTCTTTAATTGTTAGTTAATTGAGCCAATTTATGCATGAACCAAGAGAGGTTCATGAGAGAGATGCACTTTGAGTCTTTGCGTATTTAAAGAAAGCTCATGGGAAAGGGCTTGTCTATGAGTGGAATGATAATTTAAATATTCAACCTTATTCAGATGTTGGCAATGCTGGAGGTCGCTATGACATAAAATCTACATCTAGATATTGCACTTATCTTGGTGGTAACTTAGTTACTTGTAAAATCAATGAGGCAAAATGTTATTTATAAATATAATAGAGAGGCTGAGTGTTGAGAGATGGCCCACATAGCTTTGCAATGATGTGGCTACAATATTTACCCCAAAGAATTGGATTTCTAATTATAGCTTCCATGAAGATGTATTGTGATAATCAAGCTGTCATTTTTTGTCACCAACAATCTAATCTTGCATCTCTTGTATTTTGGTCACATTTTATGTATCCTTACTAAGCGTACTGACGAAGCGTTTTATGCGGTCGTTGACGTAGCGTTTTAGTGCGGTCGTTAAAACACACAAACGTCGGTCAAATAAAATTTATAAAACCGAACTAATTAAGATAAAGATATAAATAAAATAATGCGTAAGTATCGAGTCGATCCACAGAGAACAAGGTTGACTTTAATTGTAGAGTTGACTTGGTCAAAATTTGGTTTAAAAGAGATTTTAAAGAAGTAAAAATAAGATATTATGAATGGAAATGATATAAATATACTAAATAAGAAGTTTGAAGATTTGAATTCTCGGATTTGACAGAGAAAAGTCAAAAGTCAAAGTCAAAACGTTGACTTTGACCAACAGTCAAAGTTCTGTAAAATCAGAGAATCAAAACGTGTCAGAAGATTACAAAAATTATATATTTGGAAACTAGAGAGAAAATACAATTTATTGATATAGAATTCATGATTTTTCGAGAAGCAATCGATTTATTATGAATTATTGAAAATCAAATATCAGAAAATCCTCGAAGTGAACACCTCAGAGGAAATCTTCAAATTGATTGGTCAAATGATATCCAAATCTTGCAATTTATATATCAATGGAAATCTAAGAACTAGAGGATTCTAAATAGACCAAAATGATCAAATTACGCTTTGTATTTTGAAAGTAATTGACCCCAAAAGTCAATGTTCAAATTCCGATGAAAAATAAACAGTGCTCGGTCAAACGTTAAATTGAAGGGTCAAATGAACTCAGAATTCAACGAATTTGCTATTCACGGAAAGCTGATGAAAAGAGAAATCTAATGAAACCAAAATCGAGTGATTTGGAATTATAATCAAAGAAATATCTTATTTTCAAAATTAGAATAATTTCAGACTGAAATTGGGTGAAATTGAAGAACACTAAGAACTAATTTGCAAAATTAAATATCTAAACCTAATAAAAACTCAAATTACCACCTGATAATCGATCGAATCTCACTACTAACCTGATTTCCTCAAGAATGGGGCTTCAATTCACGCGGATTGAAGCGAATTTGCTCGATTTCTTCCTCGCGGACGTTCGGAATTCAAGGGGAAAATTCGACGAAATCCGGTGATTAATTCGTTATTATCATACTTCAATGGCTGAAGAATTAAACTCTTGGAAGCAGAGGATCACGAGAACTTAAGACCTTCCTCAAAATTCACTTAATTTATTCACGAATCGATCAAAAGTTAAGTTTACAAAGGGAGAGAACATCTATTTATCGAGAAGTTTGTGCGAAATTGGTAGATCGTGGCCTACGACGCGGATTTCACTCCGTGTGATTTCAGCCGTCCGATCGCGGGAAATTGGTGGCTCGTGATGCGGATTTCACTCCGTGTAATTTCAGCCGTCGGATCGCGCGTAATTGGTGGAATTGTGGCCCATGACGCGGATTCCACTCCGTGTGATTTAAGTCGTCCAATCGTGTGATTTAATCCCGACCGTCTGATTGCGGGATTTAATCCTGACCGTTTGATATCACTGTTCACACCACGTAGGCACCACGTAGGCATCCATGTGGGCTTGCGTGGCCTCGCCATGTGTCTGCATGGTGCCACGTCACCTCCATGGGTCCCGCACGATTAAATAAATCCTGAAAAATCAAAATAAAATCCAAAAAATTCTAAAAAATTAAGAAATTCATAAATTTATTTATATAACTCCTTTTTAACTCAAATTTTCTCCATTGGATCAAAAATTCCTTCATCTTTAATATTATGCCATCTAAAAATACAAATTAAAAGAATCATATAGGATGAATTTCAAATAAACATAGATAATTTCTTTAAAAGTCTATTTTATATCATCCAACATTCTCTTCTTGAAATTAAATCTTCTAATCATCTACTAAAGTCAAAGTAAATTAAGGAAAATACTTAATTCCTATTAATTTAACCTTGCAAAAAGATTGATCATTAAGAAAGCACATAATTAACCCTAATTTATGCATAAATATGAACTTTAGTAGAATGGCATACCAATGAAGAAAATTCATAAAAACTATGATAACATGCATTATTTTCACATAAAATAAGGATGAATATGAGTTAAATAGGATAAGAATTTAAGTTATAAATGCATGTTATCAGTCGTTAAAACACGCAAACGTCGGTCAAACAAAATTTATAATTCCGAACTCACAATGACAAAGATATAGATTCAAGTAAAGTCATTTTTTGTCACCAACAATCTAATCTTGCATCCCTTGTATTTTGGTCACATTTTTTGTATCCTTACTAAGCCTACTGACGAAGCGTTTTATGCGGTTGTTAAAACACACAAACGTCGGTAAAACAAAATTTATAATTCCGAACTCACAATGACAAAGATAGAAAATCAAGTAAAGTGTAAGTATTGGGTCTATCCACAGAGAATACGATTGACTTTTATTGCAGAGTTGACTTGGTCAAGCTTAGGTTGAATTAGGGGTTTAAAGAAGTAGAAATGATATTTTATGAATAGAAATAATATAAATATACTAGATAGGGTATTTTTAAGATCTTAGACCTATGATTTGACAGAGAAATGTCAAAAGTCAAGGTCAAAGCATTGACTTTGACTAACATTTGACTTTCTATAAAATTAGAGAAACAAAAGGGGTTAGAAGATTAAGAAAATTATATATTCAGAATCTATAGAAAAAATAGAATTTATTGATATAAAATTCATGATTTTTCTGTAAGAATTGGATTTATTATGAATTATTAAAAATCAAAGATTAGAAAAATCCTGAAATGAACACTTCGGTGTAAATCTTCAAATTGACTAATCAAATGATATCCAAATCTTGAAATTGATATATCAATAGAAATCTAACAACCAGAGGATTCAAAAGAGACCAAAATTGTCAAATTTCAATATATATTTTAAGAGTAATTGATCCCGCAAGTCAATGCCCAAATTCGGATTGAAAATGAATAGTGGTTGGTCAAACGCTAAATTGAGGGGTCAAATGATTATGGAATTTGATGAATTTACCATCCACAGAAATCTGATGAAACAAGGAATCCTATGAAACCAAAATCAAGTGATTTTAACTTAAGATCAGAGAGATATCCTTATTTGAAAATCAGAAAAAATTCAAACCAAATTTAGGCAAAAATGAAAAACAAATCGAATTCAAACTCAAAATTAACTATCTAAATCTACTATAAACACAAATTATTGTCAAATGAATGATTGATTCTCACTGAAAACCCGATTTCCGTGAAGATTTGACTTCAATTCATGCGGATTGAAGAGTATCGGCTTAATATCTTCCTCGGCCGACGTTTGGCGTTCAAGGGGAGAATTCGATCGAATCCGACGATTAATCACAACGAATCATGCCTCAATCAGATCACGATCGAGTCTAAATGCATGGGAATCGTGATGAACTCAAGATCTTCCTTCAAAATCGTTTAATTGCTTCACGATTCAATAAAAAGTTAAGAGAAGAAGAGAGAGTTCATCGGTTTTTAAAGAAGAATTCTCGCGAGAAATGCGGGCCGTCCGATTCGGTGATGACTGATCAACAGCTGCGATTGTGCGACGATCGTGGGCCATGATCCCACGTCCCATGATTGAGTCATTTTTCGTCAGTTCGATGAGGATCGGAGGCTCCAGATGCGTCCACATCACGCGTAAATAGTAGACACGATCTCACGTCGTAAAGTCCACGATCTTCTTTAATCTGAGTCATCTGATCTTTAATCTGACCGTCCTGATGCATCCACACGTCTCCCATTGATGCGTCGAAATCATGTTGAATCGCATACGTTCGATGAAGCCACCTGTCGCAAGGTAAGTTGCTGATCGCTTCACTTAAAGGTCCATTAACGCACATGTCTTGATAGATGATCGTGTGGACTCCGAGTCCACTGTATTGACGTGATTTTTTTGATGTGCATGTATCCAACGCACTGCATTCCGCCATGTCACCTGTATCTCAGATCATTATGTGGAACATAGTCCCACACAGAGGAAACTGCGGAAGTTGGCGAGTATATAATGTGGGGCGGAATAACGCCCTTGCAAAACAGCCCCAATATACTATCCAGGGCCCACTAACCCGTGGGCCCTTCATCTGCCAGCCCCACTCTACCACGTGGCGCCACCCGGGTGTCTGAGTGGACTCGTGTGGGCTCTGCCACGTGTCCGCACCACCTAGGCCATGCGTGGGCTCGTGCGGCTCTTCCACGTGGCCTTGTGTGTCGTGTCCCATCCGCGCGGGTCCTACACGCCATGTCAGCTTCACGTGCCACATCAGCTTCACGGTCTTGCGGTAAGGAACCCCCTTTTGCGATTTAAAATAAGAAATAAAATCAAGAAAAATCAAATAAAAAATCAAATTAAAATCCGAGAAAAATATAAAAAATTTAAAACTTCATATCTTTAAAAATACAACTCCTTTTAAACTCAAATTGTCTCCATTGGATCACAAATTTATTTCTTTCTAATATCATGCCATTTTAAATATAATTTCAAAGAAGAAAATGAGGTGGATTGAAAATAATACTAAGGCATTCATTAAGAATTCTCTCTTTAAATCATCCAATCATTCTTTTCTTGGAATTAATCCTTTTAATCATCTTCTAAAGTCAAAGTAAATCAGGGAAAGTAATTAATTTCTATTAATTTAACCTTGCAAAAGATTAATCATCAATAAAGCACATAATTATCCCTAAATAATGCATAAATATGGACTTTAGTAGAATGGCATACCAATGGAGAAATTTCATAAAACTATGATAACATGCATCATAATCACATAACATAAGCATGAATATGAGTTAAATAAGATAATAATTTAAGTTAAATATGCATGTTATTACCTACTTAGATAGGCCCACTTATTTCTTTGTAGAAGGCTCACTCCCAAGAGGAGACAAGCTCTCATTTTTCCTCTCTCTTATCTCTCCTATCTCTCCTCACAACAGCTACATAAATCAGTCATGTATTTGCATAAATATACAAGGATACATATATAGATCATTCATACATATATATATGAGGAATATATGCACAATTATATAGTACATGAATATATAGATATAGATAAAGATTATCTGAAAAAACGTATACATGAATAGATACATATCAATCAAGCACACCCATGTACACATTAATAGAGATATTTGTGTATCATTCATATACATGGATATATGTTATATATAGATACACACATATATTAATAGTTATAGGTCATATTTATAAATACCTCAATAGAAATTTAACATAATTCTAGATACATATGTGTGATATATATAATGAATATGCTTTTGTGTCTTTTTACAGTATAAATAAGAAAATACTACTTATACGTACATGAATAGATAAATAGCATACATATATATGTGGTGTGCATGAAGATATAGATATATAAAGAGAGAGGTCACTTATATAGATGAATAGAGATATGGAGATTTGTATTTACATATCCATGAAATATAATCAATAGACATATAGAATATATGTTATCATTATTTATACCTTTATAGAAATATAGAAAATTTTTCATATGCATGAATATTTATTTGAGGAATATTTTTAAAAAAATTGATGATATATATATATATATAATAGTAATAATAATAATAAAGTGATGGTTTGTCTCTGTCTCTCTATCAAGCTTGAATTTGTTTATGACTCAAGAATACGGTGAATCGGTGATATATTTATGTCTCTCACAAAATCAGTAAGTTGGTCATTTTCTCACTATCACTCTCCTAGTGGCTTTCAAGATTCTCAAGATTCTCACTATCACTGAGAGACAACAAATCAGCAACAAAAATCTATGTCAAATAATGTGAACTTCCCCCTTCAACTATACTTGGAATTATAAAATCTTTCTCAATTATTCTCATTATCATTTCCTCCTTTAGCAGCATCCTCATTCTTAAACGGCACATTTATCTGAATCATTTTTATCTTTTGCACTTTTTTCATGCATAGATTATATCAAAAATTTTTATTTCAGCACTCCATGATTATGGAGTTGAAGAATAGGCATAAATTGTACTTATGTCCTTCTAGAGATTCAAGAATCACTTGATGAAATTAATGATTTTCTATGCACATATTGTAAAAAGGATTTTCAATACAATATTCTTCATTCCAGCATCTAGAATAATGTAGCGATTATTTAATCAAGGAGAAAAGAATTGAAGTTTTCAGAAAGTCTCGTATAATTGTATGTTTAAAAATGTGATCTCGATTTTCTATATCAAGGACCACTAAGAACGGGGCCTAACTTTGGATTTTCTTGATTTTGAGGGCTTGTCTTAATTACTCGAACTGCAATTGGCATGCAAAACCATTGTTAGTAGTTTTCACATGCAAGAGACAACCATTGTTAAGAGCGTCCACAAATAGAGGATGCTCACATGTAGGAGGTGATGGATATTATGTGGCCTATAAGCCAATCACACTTTCATGTATCTTGTTTATGTTCATTGAAATAAAATTCATTCATTGTCATTATTGTGTGAAGTTTGTAATTAAGTTCATGAGTATGTGCAATGACTAAGTGAATTATGATGACATCATAATACAATGATCACCAATTTTTAAACATATGTTCTAAACATTCCTATTCGTTGGATATTTTAGAGGGAAATTGAATTATCTGGAAATAATAGTACTATTTGATCTGACTCGTATGATGAGTATGATTGATCCTATAACAATCCGTGTGGAGACACTAAGGATAGATAGTAGGTGCTCTTTGGAGATGTGTTCACCGAATTGATCCGTGTGAATCCCTGAATAGTATTATACCTAAATTTCAATCAGGTTTATTCATGTCATGGTTGTGTATGTGGTCCTTTGACTTGAGACGCCAAAGACATATTGTGAATGGATGATCATGTTTTGATTATGACTTATGAATCCCTAACCACGAGATATCTAAAGCGTCATATATTGGATACGACATGAAGTCCACGAAGCTGATTGTGTGATTAAGATGGGATCATCCCCCCTCAGTATTTGAGGATATTGACTAAAGGAATGAGATGCAATGAAATTCTTGGCCAAGGTAGTGGAAATATCATAGAAGGAGTTCCCGATGATTTCTACACGCATCGGTACTAACTTGAGTGACCAATTAGGATTTGATAGTTGACTACACCCTAAGTCATTCATGAGTCTAATGTAGATGAAGGATTATACATACATGGTAATTGATGACATAAAGGTTCCATAAGTGAGTTCTTACATACTCCATATTTCTTAGAGTACGTGGTGTAGCTTGGCACCTAACGGGTTGGCAACTCAACCTATCGATTAGGTTAAATCGATATTTGATTAATTAATCTATATATTGATGTGGATAATTAATTAAGGTTGACCAATAAGGTATTATTTTTTCTATAGAATTATTAACTATTGAGATATATAGACCTAGAGGATCACACTCATAAGGTCTATGGATGTTGGTGGATATAGATATAATAATGACGGTTTTTATGGAAAAAACCTTATACCAAATGTTTATAAATAGGGAGAGAACGACCACAACTGAAGGTGCTGATGCAAGTCTTGTGAGAATTCTCTCCTTTATTCTCTTTCTCTCTTGGTGAAGAGCTTTGAAGAGGAGATCCAACCATCTAGAGACCGTGTGGATACCGCTAGAGGCTAGACACTTGAATAGCTTGAAAAACTCTTTCAAGGAAACCCTATAAGTATGTTTTTTTCATACATACTAGATGATAGGATCATCTTTTCATGGTGGCTTGGTGTTTTGAATATCCGATTCAATCTATTCCGCTACATTCGATGTTTTGATCAAAATTTTGAAAGTTTATCGACCATCTAAAAAATTTATATATATATATACCTCTTCTTAGACACATCTGAAAAACAATATTGTGCACATATATTATAATTTTGTATTTAACAAGTGTATGAATAGAAGCAAGACAATGGAAAAGAAAATTGATATGCTCCCTTAATCAATTATAACTATGATAAGAATGATGATGATAAGCAAGATTATGTGATGACTAAGAATACATGGATCCTTTCAACTAAAAGACATTAAATTACTTACTTGATGAAAAATTCAAAATACGAGTTGAAGAAAAGATTGAGGAGAACGTTAGAATGACCTACTATGCCTAGTAGGATGACTCGTACAGCCCATGATGGGGATGGCCCATTAAGGGCCCATGACATGTTTTTCACTAACCCACTATCCCGTGGTCTCTACCATCACACTGCCCCCATGATCTCATGTTATTTGACTCTATTCTACCTCTATAACCTCATGTAATCTCTCCTTTTTTGTTAATTCACTATTAAGGTATTTTTATTCCATAGAGAAAAACCTACGAGTGGATTCTCATGCAAGAAACAAACAAAGAAGAAAGATAAGCTCCACCTTGCTTTCATTTACAAAAGAATGGATACATAGTAGAATATTTTCCCCAAGTCGAGTCTTGATGTCCTATAAAGATCGTTATTTTGTTTTGAGGTGAATATTTTCTATGTACCCTTGGATACTAGTGGGCAGAATTCGGTTCTACCATCCATACGACTGTGTCAATTCTAGGTTGCCTTCACAATCAAAGACCAAGTGAATTTGAAAGTTCAATCTATGCGGGGAAGAAAAAAAACAACAAGTGAAGGTCATTGAAGTGCTTTTCATTGTGATTTAATTGTTGTCATTATCTCAGCTATCCATAAAAAAATAGTTTATTTATCTAACTTGGACTTACATCGTGAATAGTTTATTTATATAATTTTAGTTAATTTAGAATTTAACGAGCAAATGAATTTTGAGGGCTTTAATGTTAGATTTTCAAGAAAGTAAAAGGTATGTTGGAGGAACACTACCATTGAGAGTTCCTCTCATACATTTCTGCATAGATATTACTATCAATTTTGATTAAGTTCTTGCACAAAAAAAATGACATAGTCATGGCAACTCGACTTATATAACTTAACGAGGAATAACATAACATATCATTGCATCATATCGATTTCAAAGATACCATCGTCATAAAAGGAAAATCTCCCGAAGCACAAGAGTATCTTCTCTCAACCTCAGGTATTTCATGATCCATGGTTTCATACGAACTAATGTGATGATTAGTGGGTGGGAAAATCACCTGTCCTCTGCTTATCTTCTCTAGAGTGATGGATCTTATAATTATAAAGTGCACCCACGAGCCTGTCGATTCTCCAATGAGTATCACATAATCACCATAAGTTTTTTCATTATCAAAGCTACCCCACATTTCTTGAAACCCACCTCCCCATCCGTCCCTAAAAACCCTAAATTTAATAGGGTGTCTTCGTATTCTCTCTCCCCTCTCTTCAATTCTCTCTCTCTCTCGAGTCTAAATAAAAAAAGGGACATTCAATGCTACTTCTTACCGACTCTGGGATACCGCAGGTGGCTCTGTCTCCGAGCGTCTCCTTCGTCCTCCAAGTCGCTGAGTAACTCGTCAACGGCGGCGGTGGAACGACCCATCCACGAAGACGCTTCCTTCATCTTCCTGGTCATCTCCTTCGTTTCCTTCTTCACCTTCGCCTCCTCCTCCGCCAGCTTCTTCCTCAGCCTCCGAAGACTCCTCGCGCTGAACAACCCTTCGTCCTTCTTCCTCCCCACGAACGCTAAGCAGCACGCTTTCCTCCTCGGCGGCGACAGAGAAGGATCTTCGTCACCATAATAATCTCCTTCTTCGTTTCGTCCTTCCTTTTCTTCATCCATTTCTTCGTCAATTCGTGCTTCCTTTTCTTCTTTCTTTTCTTCGTTCTTTTCAATTTTGTATTCCTCTTTTTTGCCTTCGTCGTGGGAAGATAGCGGTGGAGGAGAAGAGGTGGCGAGCCGGCGGAAGCGGGATTCGAGGTGGGAGGGGAGGGAAGAATCGGGGGAAAGGTGGGCGGTGTTGAGCCGCGCGATGTGCTCTAGTGCAACCATGTCCGCGGCCTCGGCCAAGATCGCCTCCACCGCCGCGGCGGAGTTGCTGCTGCTGCTGCTTCTGCCGGAGGAAGACGATGGAGTCGTGAAGCTTCGCGCTACCATGGCTGTATCACTCACTGTCTTACTCTCAGGCTGTATCATGGCTGTAGCACCAACTCGCGGTTTTTTATCCAAATCTAGCACAACCGCAATTGTTGACTCTTCCCGATCCAGTTGGCAGCCAAGTGAGCCAGGCGAGATCCATGTGGCAGCCACGTCATAGAAAGATAAATCGAGAGAGAGAGAGAAATAGAAGGAGAGAAATAGAGAGAGAGAGAGGGAGGCCGGGAGAGGGAGGGCGAGGGAGGGCGGGAGAGAGAGAGAGAGAGAGAGAGAGAGGGAGGGAGAGCGGGAGAGCTAGAAAACCCTTTCGTCCGTCTCTCTTCCATCTCTCCTTCGTTATCCTTCTCCCGAAGTGTCGAAAAGGGAGCTCCATCGTTATCCTTCTCCAGCTGTGGCGTCTCTCTTCTACGCCCTATAAAACTGGTGCAGACACATCCGCCATGCTCTCATCTTTATTACCGAGAACAGCTTTCTTGCTTGTCTCCATCTCTTCTGCTACCATTTCTCTCTGACGCTAGCTGATTCAATCTTTCAAAAACGCGAGCTTTTCAAACCGAAAAGATGGGCGTACGAGAGATTCTCTTCCTCCTCTCCATCGTTCTATTCCTTCAACCAGGCGCCTCTAACAAGGGAATATCCCCGA
This sequence comes from Lemna minuta, assembly GCA_024174645.1. Taxonomy (NCBI): domain Eukaryota; kingdom Viridiplantae; phylum Streptophyta; class Magnoliopsida; order Alismatales; family Araceae; genus Lemna; species Lemna minuta. The sequence goes on along the minus strand of CM044120.1, from coordinate 8,117,605 downwards.
ACGAAACTCCCAGTATCGCCGGTGGGAGGAAACTCGTAAACGCTCCAGTGTCGCTCAACGTCATGGACTTTGGGGCCCGAGGCGACGGTTCCTCGGACGACACCAAGGTGACTGACACAGATACATCATTACTTCTTAGACATTCGCTTTCGTCTAACGAAAAACCTGCGTCTTATAATCAAACGTCCGCAGGCGTTTACCGCAGCTTGGAAGGCAGCTTGCTCTTCCTCTTCTCCAGCTACGATGCTGGTGCCGGCCGGAAAGATCTACCGACTGAAGCTCGTCACCTTCTCGGGTCCATGCAAGTCTGACGTCACTGTAGCGGTGAGACACGACTTCTCAATAATCTATATCTATACAGTATCTGTTTCAACTCATCATTCCCTGACAGATCAAGGGAACGATTCTCGCTTCCGAAAAGATATCAGACTGGAACGGAACGGATCGCAGGTTCTGGATGCTGTTCAACGAGGTAAACGGTCTCACCGTTAATGGCGGAGGAACCGTGGACGGCAACGGGCCGGCCTGGTGGAAGCTCTCCTGCAAGGTGGACCCCAAGCAGGTACGAAATACGTAAAAACCTTCATTTTCTCGAGTGAGTTTCCTATGCGAAAAACACACACTTTTCCCATCCTCGCTCTAGCTGACCGTCTTCATTGCCCGTCTTCGGAACGATAACACCGCAAACCTGCAAGGGCGCTCCGACGGTACGTCGTGTTTGATCAAAATCACATAAAAATCCTTCGATTTTACCCTAGAAATGAACTTATCATTTTGCCTCCCAGGCGTTGACATTCAGGTGTTTGAAGCGATTGCACTGCAATCGTTTCAGCGTGAGCGATCTCAAGTTCAGGAACAGCCAGCAGATGCATCTCACCTTCTCCCGGTGCGCCGGCGTCCGGGTGTCTAAGCTGACCATCTCCGCTCCGGACGAGAGCCCCAACACGGACGGAATCCACGTGTCGGGCAGCACGGACGTCAAGATCGCCGACTCCGTCATCGGGACGGGCGACGACTGCATCTCCATCGTCAGCGGCTCGCGGTTTGTCACGGCCACCAACATTGTCTACGGACCGGGGCACGGCATCAGGTGCGACTCCACTCTTTCCGTATCTTTATAGCCGGGCACCCGTTAATGACCGAGTATTTGCTCGATTGTGCACTGGCAGCATCGGGAGCCTGGGAATGAACGGCGCGGAGCACACCGTGTCGGACGTCTTGGTGGACACGGCGCGACTGAAGGGAACCACCAACGGAGTCCGGATCAAGACCTAGCAGGTAACTGACATATCGCAAAAATACGTCGTGGCAGTTCTCTTTATCACGAAGCCCCCGCCCGCGACTGACATGTTCGTCCGCTATTAATTAGGGCGGGAAAGGGTACGCCAGAAACATCGTCTTCAGGAACATCATGATGGACAACGTGAAGAACCCCATCATCGTCGACCAGAACTACTGCGACTCGAAGAAGCCCTGCGGCCAGCAGGTAGGAAGAACCGCGCTGTCTTCACTTTTAGCAACAAAACCTGGTTTTCTCTTTGCTGATATCTCATCTTCTCCTAGAACTCAGCGGAGTGACCTTCAAGAATATAAAGGGCACGAGCGCCACGGCGGTGGCAATTGACTTCGACTGCAGCAGCCGCGTCCCCTACAAGGACATCACCTTGCAAGACATCAACCTCGTTGCCAAGAGCGGTGGGACGGCCAAGAGCTTCTGCCGCAAAGTCGACTTGTCCAAATTCGGGACTGTCGTGCCGTCGACCTGCTCGCCCTAGAGGCGCTTCCTTCCCGAACGACTAAGCAAGAATCCTGTGTCCATAGATCCCCATGTACAGTAAGTTGCAAATTCGTTTATTCTTTATTGGATTATTGTACAAATGCACTTGTAATTACAAAAGCAGTTGCGGTGAATTCGTCGTCGCATTGCGAATAAATTTGATATTTTACACCTCTGATCCTGTAAGATCACGATCATTAGATATGCACTTAAGATACTCAGGCTGAGTGCAAACAAAGTGCTATTGTACAGCTGATTAGAGATTCATCCGCACATCTGATGTAAAAATCAGCTGAGAAAATTAAGAGTTTCCGAGTAAAGAACTCAGTTAATCAAATTTTAGTTTAAACCGAAGTCTTGATCAAACTTAGTTGCACATTTTTCTGGGAAACTGAATGAAGGTAGGACCTCTCTGCGAACGACCAATATCCCAAATAAATAACTCCTACGGTAAACTAACCATCTCAACAGAAACAACAAAATGTTAAAAAATACTCGAATTAAACCGGCAAGTAGTGATCAAAATCCCTCGGGAGAGCGGATAGTGATCAAAATCCCTCCCACGCCCTCCCTCGTCGTCGCATTGCGAGGGAGGGCGGGAGAGCGGGAGAGAGAGAGGGAGGGAGAGCGGGAGAGAGAGTTAGAGAGAGAGGGAGGCCGGGAGAGGGAGAGGAGAGGGAGGGCGTGGGAGGGCGGGAGAGCGGGAGAGAGAGAGGGAGGGAGGGAGAGCGGGAGAGAGAGGGAGAGAGCGAGGGAGGCCGGGAGAGGGAGAGGAGAGGGAGGGCGTGGGAGGGCGGGAGGCGGGAGAGAGAGAGAGGGAGGGAGGGAGAGCGGGAGAGAGAGAGGGAGAGAGCGAGGGAGGCCGGGAGAGGGAGAGGAGAGGGAGGGCGTGGGAGGCCGCTCTCCCTCCCTCTCCCGCCCTTCCTCGCCCTCCCTCTCCTCTCCCTCTCCCGGCCTCCCTCGCTCTCTCCCTCTCGCTCCCGCTCTCCCTCCCTCTCCCGCCCTCCCTCTCCTCTCCCTCTCCCGGCCTCCCTCTCTCTCTCTATCGCCCTCCCTCTCTTTCTCTCCCGCCTCTCTCTCTCTATTTCTCTCTTTCTATTTCTCTCTCTCACTCTCGATTTATCTCTCTCACTCTGGAAAAAAAACTGAGAGTTGGTGCTAGATTGGGAGAAAATAAGAGTTCGTGCTAGATTTGGATAAAATACAAGAGTTGGCGCTAGATTTGGATAATAACCCAAATAAATTCGACGGTAGAAGCGGTATCGGATTTGGATAAAATAGAAGCGGTATCGGATTTTCGACCGTTGCAGCGTCTGGGCTTACTTTGGTTCTCTGCCCTAATCTTCCGAATTATTGGGCCTAGTCTAGGTGAAAAAAGACAGTTCAAACAAATCACGATAAATTCATAATATCATACTCTTTTGAAAGCCCTCATAAGATAACATTGATATCTTGATGAATTGTATCTTTAATGATTGTGCTCATCGAAACAATGAATTATACAAAAAACACTTTGTTTCGTTAGATCCAATTTGATATGAAGAGTATTTCTACGTCATATTCAGTGGCACGTATTTTAATAGTATTTGAAATTTTTTTATCAAAAATTTGTGTGCATTTAAATGATTTCTTGATGTAACGTGAAGGAAAATATATGTCTGAATTTACTCTCAAGATTTTTTCCCCCGATTTGATATTTGTTGACGGGAAGAAAGAGAGACTCAGTGATTGAAATTTGAAAATGAGCATGAACGTAAGAGAGAGAGAGATATCATTAGAATGCATAAGATAAATCTTTCATGATCAAGAGCGTCGAAGCATTCATCAAACATAGGTCTACAAGTATTTGACATTAGAGAACTATGGATGGTGGAAAACCTAATGAGAGGGTCTTGAACTTGTTTTAGAAGTTTGTTTTAGAACCTATTTTGTTTAGGTTTGAGATGCTTTACATAGTTTTTGGAGGTTTCAATGGGTTTAATTGGATCTTCAAGGCATTATAGGTTGACCTGAAGGGTGACATTATTGAATATTAGAGATGCTCTTTGATGGATATTATGTGGCCTATAAGCCAATCACACTTTCATGTATCTTGTTTATGTTCATTGAAATTTATTCATTATCATTCTTGTGTGATGTTTGTAATGAAGTCTATGAGCATGTGCAATGACTAAGTGAATTATGATGAGATCATAATATAGTGATCTCTAGTCTTTAAACATATGTTCTAAACATTCCTATTTGTGGGATATTCTAGAGGGACATCGAATTATCAGGAAATAATAGCACTATCCGATCCGACTCATATGATGATTATGGATGATCCTATAGCCATCGGTGTGGAGACACTAAGGATAGATAGTGGGTGCTCTTTGGAGGAAGAGTTCACTGAATTGATCCGTATGAATTCCTGAATAGTATTATACCTAACTGCCAATCAGGTTGATTCATGCCATGGTTGTGTATGTGATCCTTTGACTTGAGACACCAAAGACATATTGTGAATGGATGATCGTGTTTTGATTATGACTTACGAATCCCTAGCCATGGGATATCAAAAACGTCATATATTGGATACGACATGAAGTCCACGAAGATGATTTTGTGATTAAGATGGAATCACCCGCCCTCGGTATTTGAGGATATTGACTAAAGGAATGAGATGCGATAAAATTCTTGGCCAAGGTAGTAGAAATATCATAGAAGGAGTTCCCAATGATTTCTACACGCATCGGTACTAACTTGAGTGACCAATTAGGGTTTGACAATTGACTACATCCTAAGTCATTCATGAGTCTAATGTAGATGAAGGATTATACATACATGGTAATCGATGACAAGAAGGTTCCATAAGTGAGTTCTTACATACTCCATATCTCCTAGTGTACGTGGTGTAGCTTGACATCCAACGGGTTGATAACTTGATAACGTGTCATTGATGCATTCATTTTCATCATTATAAATGGGATTTAACACATAATTCTTAGTCATATAATGCACGTTATCATATTTTTATGATATTTTTGCATTCATCATTGCATTCCACTCATATACTCAACTTGCATCTATTTAGTGCTAATTTGGTAAAAAAAAGATATGTCCTATCATGCACTATTCTTTTCAATTACTTATACTATGAGACTAACCCCATTTGACTCTTTCAACGTCAAGTGGTTGAATTCTCATATTTTCTATGAGTTATTTGGATGTAGGGACATAGGTATGCAAGTAGGAAACACTCTAGATGATACCACCTATCCATGGGAGTCCATCATGCACATTTAATTCTGGCCATTATAACTCCCTTGATGAACAACCAATATTGATTAATGCTCATATAAATGAATCGTTGTTAAATCGCCTTGCGCCATGTACCCTCGTCGCTTAAGTGAAAAACAAAGGTTCAGATTAAATCTATCAATTCGCTCCAATCCAACACCTCCAAGTGTGCCACCTCACTTGCGACAAAAAAATAACACACATAGTCCCACATTTATAATAATAGGGGAATTTGGAGGGTAAAATGAGGAAATCAACTTTAACGTCAAATTAATAATTTAAATAAAATTAATATACCCCCCTAACTGCGCCACATGTGCACCACGTGCACATCACGTGGCGCCCTTAAGCATCGCCGCATGGTGACACATGTGTGTGTGCCACGTCAGCCTGCCGCATCAATTCGTACTTTAAAATTATCTTTTTCAATCTTTTAAATAAGATAAATTTAGAAAAATCATAATAAGTTCCATAAAAATCCCTAAAAATTACAAATTTTATATTTTTTAAAATAGAAATCCTTTCGTTTGATCATAAATTATCTAAATTTTAAAAAATAATCTAAATTTTTTTATTTGATCAGAAATTAAATAATATATTATTATATGTAATTTAATTTAAGAAATAACAAGAGAATAAATATTTTATTCCAAAATACACTCAACTTAATGAAGAAAATAAAAGTAGATAATTTTAGAGTGCATATGAAAAATAATTTTCTCTTATTGTTTTGCATTTAACTCAAAAAAAATCTTAAATAGAATTAGGCTACTCAATTTAAAATGCAAACTCATGATTTATGCACGGTTAGCCTTTAAAATGATGTATTTTGAGATTTTTGATATAAATTGTATAGACAGATGAAAATGCCCTCAAATAATGATAATATGCATCAAAACAATATGACGGGTGTCCTTAAAATGCACTAATAAACATAGAATTATATGTAAATATTACATGTTATTTTTTTTATAGAAAAATATTACATGTTATCAATTGTCATTTTGCGATTGGATCATAATTTTTAATTACTTTATTCCTTTTTCTTTTGCATTTTCTCGTCTTGAATGCAAAATGCCTAGTTTGAGCAAAATATTCGTGCCCTTGAATTTATGATCAAAACAAAAGCATCAGCAAAGTGGGTTGTCGCTTGTGCTTTAACTTGAGAGAGATTAGGATATTCTTTTCATCATTTTAAAGGCTAATCGTGCATAAATCATGAGCTTATCATTTTCATATCTTTTTCTAAAATATTCTCATGTTTGAAAGGAGAGTTAGGTATTTTAGACCACGACTTCCTGCTTTTCTCTCATCTCGCTTTTCTCCTCTATATCATACATTTCATTCCCCAAAATCTTTATATTTTCTTTTAGATCTAGTGATCCTCCTCTCTATGGTTTGACGCCTTATCCACTCTATGCATAGTTATTTGTGATTAAGGTGAAATCTAATAAATAATAGTGCATGAGTTTATTTGACTAAAAATGATGTATATATACTTTAAAGTTTAACTTATCAAGAATGCAGAAATTTCCCATTTGAATCCAAAGGACTTATTGATGCAGGACCGGGGTGCGACACCGGTCACTCGCCGTGCGACTAAGGATGAGCTAGGAAAAGGGAGTTCCTAGGGTGATCTAGTATGATGCGATGACCCACTAACACCGACAAGCAGGGTACCGTATCGACGTCGTCTCCGTAGCTCCCGGGATGCGCCAAGAAGTGTCGGTTCGGGAATCCTTCCGGTCCACGCCCTCGCGGGTGGAGGCCTTGGGTCGTCGAGGTGAGCTCGGCGATCAACCCGACGTATTGGACCACAGTCTCAATCCTATCGAATCGTCTAGTCACTCGTCCTAATTTAAGTCTCGAGGGCGGTGGAGACAAGCGCGGGAAATACTGAAAGAGATATAGTACTTCAAAGGTAAAGGAGATGAGTGCCTAACCTGCGGGGCGTGAGCCCGGTTGGTCGTGACGTGGGAGGCCGTTTGACCGCGACACAAACGGTCAGCAGAGACGGGCCGAGTAGGTGGAGAAGCTGGCCCGTGGAATTCTCGGCGCGGGGTAGATCTGTCCGTGGTACCGGTGGTGTCCGAGCGTGGACGCTTGGCGTGGCGAGCACGATACAGGTAAGACTGCTGAACCGAGCGCGATCCGAAATGAGTTCGTAGCGTTGGCGTGGGGCAGCTGTAATTCGGGGCAGGGGCGGTTGATAAGATGCATTTATAACTTGAATTCTTATCTTAATTAACTCATATTCATGCTTATTTTATGTGAATATGATGCATGTTATCATACTTTTTAGGAATTTTCTCCATTGGCATGTCATTTCACTAAAGTTGATATTTATGCATAAATTAGGGATAATTTCATGTTTAATAGATGATTAATCTTTTTTTTAAATTAATGGAAGTTAATCTGTGTTATTGAATGAGTTTTAACTTTAGTAAATGTTTGGAAGGAAGATTTTAGGATGAATTTATGATTTAAAATGTTTAAAGAGAAATGATTTAAGTAAATTATAAGTCATTTTGATTTCTTCTTTCTAAATATATTTTAAATGGCATAATATTAAAAAGGAAAGAATTTATGATCCAATGGAGAAAATTTCAATTAAAAAGGAGTTGTATATTTAAATTATGAATTTTTGAAGTTTTAGGCCCTTTTTCCGAATTTTGTTTGATTTTTAAATTGAATTTTCCTATTTAAGATCAAGAAAAAAAGGGGATAACTGACCTGCAAGCTGACGTGGCGAGCGGAGGGTGACGTGGCGCGCGGGACCAACGGGTTGCGACGCGGCACTGAGGCCACGTGGCAGCGCCCGGGTGGCCCGCGCGTGAGGCGCACTGGGCGCGCCAAGTGGCAGGGCGGCTACATGGGCGCCCGTGTGGGGCGCCACGTACAGGTTCGGTAATAGAAGGAATAGAGATAATTAATAGGGGAATTCACTCCCCTATTTATACGCAATATTTCCCTTTATTTTCTCCGTGTGGGACTATGTTCCCACACGGTCTTACCTTGCAGGTGACGTGGACGCGTGGCGAGCGTCCGATCTCCTCACGGACGGCTACGATCGCGTGGACTCGAGTCCACGCGATCATCAAATCCACCACGTGCGCAAAAGGAAGAGTAAGTGACGAGGATCGGACGACTTACCTTGCACCACGTGGCAACCCGAGGACCTCCCGATCGGCATCGAATCGAAGGGCTTGAGATGCATCAGACGACCGCGATTGTTCGCAATCACGATCTGCGGATCGCCATCGGACGGTGCAAAGACGTCGTGGAAGAACTTCGCGATCGAGCCGCGATCGCACCCCTTCTGCCACGGAATTGATTCTACTCGAGCCGACGATGATCGACGGAGCTCCAGGATCACGATCGACGCACGATCGTGGCCCGATCGTGGCAAAAATTGGAGGCTTTTTGACCGTGAAATCCGGTCAAAATTGGCGCGGAATTGAAGCCGTGTCCTCGCCAAGTGGAACCGCTCCCATGACCCTTGCAAATCGCCTCCACGACCGCTCCAATGACCCACGATCTTCTGACCAATTTCCCTCTTTAAAAGCATGTATTCCCCTTTCTTTGTTCTTAACTTTTGATCAACTCGTGAAGAAATTAAGCGAGTTTCGAGGAAGATCTCTAGTTCATCGTGTTCCCCCCATGTTTAGACTCGATTGTGAAGCAATTGGAGCGGGATTGATCACGAATCTCTCCTTGATTTCATCGAATTTTCCCCTTGAATTCCGAACGTCCACGAGGAGGAATCCGAGCAAATTCGCTTCAATCCACGAGAATTGGAGCCCCATCCTTGTGGAAATCGGGTTAGTAGTGAGATTCGATCTATTATCAGGAGGTAATTTGAGTTTTTATTAGATTTAGAAGTTTAATTTTGCAAATTAGTTCATAGTGTTCTTCATTTTCCCCAATTTTAGGTCTGAAAAGTTGGTGATTTTGAAAATAGGATATCTCTTTGATTATAATTCCAAATCACTTGATTTTGGTCTCATTGGATTCCTCTTTTTATCAGCTTTCCGTGGATGGCAAATTCATCAAATTCTGAGTTCATTTGACCCTCCAATTTAACGTTTGACCAAGGACTGTTCATCTTTCATCAGAAGTCAAACGTTGACTTTCGGGGTCAATTACTTTCGATTGACAAATCAGAATTTGATAATTTTGGTTTTGTTGGATTCCTCTGGTTCTTATCTTTCCATTGACATAGAAATTGCAAGATTTGGATTTCATTCAGGCATTCAATTTGAAGATTTTCCCTGAGGTGTTAATTTCGGGGATTTTCTGATCATTAATTTTCAATAATTCATAATAAATCTATTTCTTATCCAAAAATTAAAAAATATATATCAATAAATTCCATTTTCTCTGTAGTTTCCAAATATCTACTTTTCGTAATCTTCTGATGATTCTCTGATTTTGCAGAACACTTACTATTGGTCAAAGTCAACGCTTTGACTTTGACTTTTGATTTTTCTCTGTCAAATCCGAGATTTCAATTCTTAAAACTTCTTATCTAGCTTATTTATATCATTTCCATATCTTACATCTTATTTTCTCTTATTTTAAACTCCTTTTAAACCTAAGTTTGACCAAGTCAACTCTGCGATTAAAGTCAACCTTGCTCTCTATGGATCGACCCGATACTTACCCAATACTTGATTATTATATCTTGTATTTGTGAGTTCGGTTTTATAAATTTTGTTTGACCATCGTCTTTGTGTTTTAACGACGAACAAAAATGACACGTCAGCGGTCAACGCGTCCACGGGGACGACCGGAAGCGGCACAAACTGGCAGGCGCAGCACCCGCACAGGATGAATTTCCAGCCTTCCCCTAAATTCTTTGAATTCATACAACGACCAAGGACTGATTCTTCAGGAAGGAGGAACGAGGATCGAAGGACGGGCGATAGGGGGGGTGTGGAACGAAGTTAGCAGGGGAAAAGGTTTGATCGGGCATGTGGGCAAGCCCGACGGGGACAGGGAGGTGTGTCGGTCAAGCGAGAGGAAATTCGGGCGAGAAGGGGAAGGGGAAGAGCTTCGGCCCCGGGGGGTGGAAGCAGTCGTGCGATCAGGGTGTGTCGCAATGGAGGGAGTCCGCGAGTGAGTGACAAGAGATGAGTAGACGTTGGTAGAAGATTCCGCAGAAGGGATGGGATGGGGCGATGGAATTAATTTCGCGGTGGATTCTGCAGGAGTGCAGGCGGAGTGGTCGGACGGAAGGGGCGTAGGCGAGGGAATGTGGTTGTTCGGGCACTGAGGTGAGACCGGCGGGAGGTGAAATTTTCAGGGCGTCAGGCAGGAGTGGTGGTTCGTCAGGAGGAGGTTGGTGGGCGGTTTGAACGTGGGAGGCGAATAGTCGGGCGTTTGGAGAGGAATTCGGCGGGGGGATCTGGGTAGAAAGTTGGGAGGGTGAAGCCGTGGAGAGGGTGGACGGGACAGTGCGGAGTCGTGAGGTCGAGAATTACGGGGAGAGAGGGGCAATTTCACGAGGGGGGGGGGGGGAATGAGGGGAATGGGAGAGGGCCTGGTCGGGAATCGTGGGGAGGGGGAAGGGAGGATTCATGATCGGTAGGGGAGTGTGGAGGGAGGAAGCCGTGGAGGGCAGGGGAACATATAGGGAGGAAGGAGGGATTCGCGTGGAGACGAATCGGGACGGACAAGAAATGGTGAGAGAGGCAGGGAGAAGGGTGACAGGGAAGATGGAAACGGAGGTGGAGGAGGAGGGAGTAGTGGTCCGTGGAGGGGAAGGGATGTCGGCGCGGCGATCTGGCGGTGGCGGTGGCGGCGGCGGGAAGGCTGCACGCAGGCAACACGCGATCAAGGCAAGGGGAGGCGGCGGTCTTGGCGGCGGGCACGTGGTGGTGCGGCGGCGATAGATGCGGATGTTGGTCTCCTTCCTTAATCTTCCTTGAGCAGCCACTTGAGAGGGAGAATGCTCCTTTCTTTCTTCAAATGACAGCTAGGGTTTGTGGGGGGGTCACTTCTCCTCTTATAAACCCCATAATGGGCCAAGAGAGGAAAAGGGCCCACTTGAGGCCCCAACCCATACCTAAACATGCTCATAGAAAATTAAAGGTTCACAAAGGGAAAGGGCTTCATGAATGAGATCCCGACAAGGAGGGAACCCACCCGGAGGCCTAAAAGAGAAAGAAGAAAATATTCAAAGGCCCGATTAAACACGTGCGGGTTAAGAAAGTTTATAATAAAAAGATAGAATAGATAATTCCGCGCGCGCGCGAGCCTGATGATATGTGTCGTGGCGAGATGAAGTCCTCACTTGGTGTAGTAGAAATCGGCATCCTTCGTCTTCGCCTGTCGAGGGGGCTGGACGCGCGCGGGTGTCAGCTCCTCCGGAGCTATAGTGTCATGCCTTGGTGGCGACGGAGGTCATACGCCACCACTTATACTCCACATTTTGATATTAACAAATGTGATGCCTAAGTCTCTGGAATAAAAATGAAATCATCTTATGTATAGTTTTTAATTTTGTGGAGAAAATCTTTTATATAAATTGAAATGGCGAGGTCTAAATCGTAATAATCCCAGGAGATTAAGATCCTGTAAATGACAAGTAGGTCCGAGTTCTCAGATCACGAGGAAGCAGTCCATGGGTTCATACTGTCTTCTTCACTTCCTTCCTTTGGTGTTCTTCACTTCCTTCCTTCGGTGTTCGGCGTTCCTCTTGGCAATACTCTTGTACCATCCACGGAGGGTGAACAGGAGACGGAGGCGAATCAAACCGCTGAAGACTATCTCGCAGAGCGTCGTCAGAGTAGAGGTTGCTGGACTACCGCAAGAACCCGCCAAGGAGAGGCCGAATCCGTCCAAATTGCAGGGGACGAGGAAGCTCCCAGATTTTATGCCCTTCAGAGCAGCCGCGGCGACTCCCTCCATGCTCATTTTAGGTGAAGTCGAAGTTATCATGTCTGTCATTTCTGGCATCCTCTCCAACCCTGCAAGAATTGTAAATTATGCTCTTATTATTTATGCAATGCATGTTGCAGGAGTTACTTTTACAATATTCCATTGAAAACTAAATAAACGGAGAATCGATCGGAAAAGAACGCAAATTAGTCGAAATAGAGAGTATTGTTAATTCAAAAATATCCGAAAAATGTAAGGACTGAATTCAAAAGATCCGAGTTGCATTATTCAAGAAGAAAGAGATTAAAGATGTCCTCACGAGCAAGATAACCGGGAGTCTCAACGACTGGAGGGCAGATGAGACAGACCCGGATGTTGTGTGCGAGGACCTCTTGCTGCAGAGCCTCTGCTAGCCCTCTGAGGGCAAACTTGGTGGCGCAGTAGTGGGTATACCCATAAACCCCCATCTACCATAACCCGCAGAAAATTGTGAGAGGAAAGAACAGCTCAATCACTCCCCCTCACCCCACACAAATTCGTTAAGAGAACGTAATTTCCAATTTACCAGGCCAGCCTGAGAGGACAAGATAGCGATGGATCTAGTAGAAGAACTTGTATCTTTCTGCATGGAAGGGAGAGCGTGGCGTATCACGTTAAAAGTACCGACAACGTTGACGTCAATAGCATACTTTATCTCCTCCATCTCGGTTGAAACCAGTTCCCCCGGAAGGAAAATTCCATGGTTACAGACGAGTACGTCGACGGTGCCAGCGTGTTCCAGAGCTTCTCTCACGCTCTTCTCGTCCCTCACGTCGGCACTGTAAATCGATACCTTGGCGCCGGTGGAGCGAAAGATCTCGTCTCTGGCTTCTTCCAATTTACGCAGATTCCGCGCGAGGATAGAAACTCGGGCTCCTTCTTGAGCGGCCAGTTTAGCGATAGTGAGGCCGATGCCGAAGGATCCTCCGGTGACGAACACGTGGCGGCCGTTGATTGGAATCTTTGCTCCTCCAGGCTTGATGACAACGTGGAGGATGGCGAGAAAGAGGAATACCGCGGCAGGAGCGAGAAAGAGCAGGAAGAGGAGATACTGCCCCATGGCTAGGGGAAAGTGGAAGAATCGAAGGGTGTCTGGGAGGAGATGGGGGAGGTGTAAGTGCTGGTTGCTGCTCGCCAACAGCTTCCTTGGCTGTGTTGCTGCGTGAGGTAGAAAAAGAGGAGTTAAGGGGGATCTAGCCTGCCCTATTTTACTGCTTTAACATGCCCTAAGGTAGAGGATAACAGAGATTTTTGCCTCCAGAGTACGGCACCTCATTCATTTATTATGACAGCATCCCTGTCATTACTTCATTGTTGGATATATTCTCCTGTCCGTGGAAGATCTATACAGCTCATCCTGACATGACATGTGATGGTATCTGTGCAACCCTTAAAAGTCCACATTTTGATGGGTAGAAAAAAAAGGCTAAATAGTACACATGGACTGAAATTTAGTCCAGTTGGCGCCCGCGTCGTGTCCACATCAGCCAACGTGTCCACGTCAGCCGCCTCCCTCCCTCCCTCTCTCTCCCGGTCTCCCTCCCTCACTCGCTCCCGCGTCCCGCCCTCTCCCACACCCTCCCTCTCTCTCTCCCGGCCTCCCTCCCTCCCTCCCTCTCTCTCCCTCCCTCCCTCCCTCCCTCTCTCTCCCGGCCTCCCTCCCTCCCTCTCTCTCCCGGTCTCCCTCCCTCGCTCGCTCCCGCGTCCTGCCCTCCCCCCTCCCTCCCTCTCTCCCTCCCTCCCTCCCTCCCTCTCTATCTCTCTCTCCCGGCCTCCCTCCCTCCCTCTCTCTCCCAGCCTCCCTCCCTCCCTCTCTCTCCCGGTCTCCCTCGCTCGCTCCCGCGTCCCGCCCTCCCCCCCTCCCTCTCTCTCAAGCCCTCCCTCCCTCCCTCTCTCTCCCTTCGTCTCTCTCACGGCCTCCCTCCCTCCCTCTCTCTCCCGCCCTCTCTCCTGTAGCGGTAGTTACTATAGTACCTGCTGAGTGCACGCCTCCTGATCTCAACAGGCGCTGTCCCTCGTGCGTCACAAGCTGCGCCACGGGGCAGCCGTCCCAGTGAGGGAAATCACCCCAACAGAAATGACATTGAGGGAATGCAATTTGAAGGCGCTTCTTGATGCTCTCTCTCACATAATCTCTAGATAATTCTTCCCATGTCTATATACCTCACTGCAAGATAATGGCTAAGACGGAGGATGGCAAGAGAGGGCGGGAGAGAGAGGAGAGAGAGAGGAGGAGGAGAGGAGGAAGCGGGACGCGGAGTGGCGAGGGAGGGAGACGGAGAGAGAGGAGGAGGAAGGGCAGGGAGAGAGAAGGGAGGAAGACGGAAGGAGGGAGGCGAGAGAGAGAGAGAGAGAGGAGGGAGGGAGGAAGGGAGGGAGTGAGGGGAGAGGGCGGGAGCGCGGAAGCGGCGAGGAGGGAGACCGGGATAGAGAGGGAGGGAGGCTGGGAAGAGAGGGAGGGAGGGCGGGAAGAGAGGGAGGAGGAGGGAGGGAGGCTGGGAGAGAGAGGGAGGGAGGGAGGCCGGGAGTGTAAAAGTTGAGGAGATGGAAGCGGAAGATACGAAGATAAGAAGTAGAGGAAGAGAGAGGAGAAGAACTGAAATCAAGAAAAAGCTATGTTGAACAATCGTAGGTACAGTTTTTATAGAGAAGAATTCAAGAAAGCGGTTATAACCGTTTCTTGAATTCACACGTGATAGGTCACGTGTATTAAGTGATTAGTCCGCTGTCTTGAGCCGTGGTAGCGTCTGAGCGGTCGGGGTAGTTTCGAGCCGGGGTCTGCATTTTCCTCAACACCCCCGCAAGCGTAGCGCCGGGGAGGAGATTAAGCTTGGAACGAAGTTGAAGAAAACGAATTTTGGGAAGAGGTTTGGTTAAGAGATCTGCTTTGTTTGATCTTTTTCAGGAGATGACGCAGACTTGGACTGCAGCCAGTGGCCACTTGCTCTCGTACAAAATGAAAGTCTATTTCGATATGTTCATGCGAGCATGAAATGCGGATTTGCCCTAGAAGATATGTAGCTCCGATGTTGTCGCACCACAATGTTGGTGGTGGTATGACAATTCGAATTTCGTGAGGAGTGAATTGATCAGATTAATTCGAGGTTGCATTACGCAATCGCCTTGTACTCTGCTTCCGTGCTTGACCTTGCTACCGTGGGTTGTTTCTTGGAATTTCATGAGATCAAATTATTTCCGAGATAGATAAGAAAGCCGCTTGTTGATCGACGATCGGAATTGTCGCTGCCCGATCAGCGTCGCTAAATGAAGTGAGTGACATTGGAGAATGTTTGCTGAAATAGAGACCATAAGTGATAGTCCCTTTTGAGATATGCGAGAAGATGTTTTAAGTGACTCCAATCCACGAGTTGAGGCGAAATGCATTGAGCGACTAGCTTGATTAGCTGCATAGGAGATGTCGGTCGAGTGAAAGTGAGATATTGTAATGCTCCAACAACTCGTCGAAATAAATGTGAGTTATCAGTGTTTTTTGGCTGATGCTCGGAGCATTTGGTAGGACAAGGCGTCGGAAGTGAGCTCAGTCTTCCATCTTCAAGATACGAAGAATGGAGATTGTGTATTGGGTTTGTGTTATCATAAATCCATTTTTATAAGGCTGGAATTCAAGGCGAGAAACGTGAAGCTGAACCAAGATCCTTGAGTTTAAAATGGCGACAAGTGAAGTAATAAGCAGCTGAATTTGTGATAAGGATGGACCAATAACTAGTATATCATCAACATATATAAGAACATAAATCGGTCCATTTAAAAAGGTAATATAGTAGACGTGTCGAGTTTTGACCCCGAAAACCCAATTTGAGAAGTTGACTCGTAAGTTTTTGAAACCACTCACGTGGAGCACTGTTTAAGACCGTAGAGTATTTTTGCGGATTGATCGGACGTGATGTGGATAGTGAGAGTTTTTCAAAACGGGTGGTTGGTCCAAGTAAATGATTTCGTTGAGATCTCCATGTAGAAATGCGTTTGAGATGTCCAAGCTACAGTATATGCCAATTGTGGCTGATTGCCAAAAGCTAATAAAAAGTCGAATTGTGATAACTTTAATTACGGGACTGAAGGTCTCATGATAGTCTATACCCCCTTCTTGAAGATAGCCTTTGGCTACTAATCGAAAGCTTTGTATCACATGAGGTGCATCATTGGTTGCTGGGATTTTGGTTTTATAGATCCACTTGCATCCAATAGCAGAGGCGATTTTGTGGTCTTGGGACCAGTTTCCAAGTCTTGTTGTGGATAAGAGCATTAAATTCATCCTTCATAGCTGCAACCCATTTTGGTGTTTGATAGCAGCGAAGGTGGACGGAGATCGGGAGGAAGAGATGAAGATACATGAAGGCATGCAGGAAGAGAAATTTGGTTGTTGTAGGAGTTTGGTTTGAGTCAATGGAGCGAAAAATGTCGATAAGCTGACGAGTTTTGGTTGGAGGATGGATCTATGTGAGTCAAGATTGGAAGGAGATAATGGATCTAGTGATGGAGTATGTCTGTTGTGTGAATTTTTGGGCTATCGATATCTTGAGAGAGATTTGAAGAAGAGTTATTTGGGATATCAGATTCATATGAGATTGGAGCTGACTGCTGTTGTTCGAGTGAGGTAGTGGGAGGCGTGCATTGTTGGGGTGACCTTGGAATAACAGGTATTGGAATAGCAAATGTTGATGAAGAGGTATTTTTTTATAAAATGTATCGTCAGCTCTCTCTTGAAGAGGATCCTAGAAGTCAGAGATGTTTTGTGTATTTGAATGGCTGATTGAAGTATGTTCCTTGTATGGATAATGATCCTCCATGAAATTTACATCACTGACCGTATATATCTTTCCATTGGTTAGTGAGAGACATCTATATCCGAGATGATATGCACTATAGCCAAGAAAAATGCATTTTTCGATCGAGCATCAAAGTTTGGAGGTGGCATATGGCCGTAGGCATGGATAGCATGTGCATCCAAGCTTTTTAACAGTCATGATCCGCTCTTGCCTCGTAAATGAGATGATATGGGGAGCAATTCTTCGATTCTCGTGTGGGAAGTCTATTGATCAAATATGCTCACTGCATGCACTCTCTTCATCCCGTAGTGATGTGGAAGTGAAGATTGATGCAACAAAGAGAGGGCGTTTCAACGATGTGGCGATGTTTCTCTCGGCTGTCCCATTCTCGAGCAGGAGTATGTGGACGAGAGATGCGGTGGAAAATGCCCTCATTCTTTAAGATATTTAGTGAGTGCTTGAAACTCACCTCCCCCAATCGATTGAAAGTTGACGATTTTTATGATTAAGATGTCTCTCTATCCGCTTCGAAAGTCAATAAAGACTTGAAGAACATCACTTTTGAGCTTTAGAGGATATAGCCAAGTGTATTTTGTGTAATCATCAATGAATGAAACGTAATACTCATTTGCCAATGTGTGATGTTCTCGTTGATGGACCCCGAGAGATCGGAATGGATCACTTCTAAGGGCTTGCCTCGTTTGATGAAGAGAATTCGAATAGGGAAGACGATGTGATTTAGAAGACATACATGCATCACATGAAAGACTTTTTATTTACTCGAAGATGTAGGAAGTCCATATTTGGAGATAATGCTGCGAAGTGTTCTCATATTGAGGATGCCCAAGTCTTTGATGCCGGATGTTGAGATTGGTCTTCTCTCCTAGATTCACCTCGATGTCAGGTGAGCTTGTGAGAGCGGATACAATCCATCTTTAACGTTCCTCGAAAGCGGTTGTTTCCATGTTTCCTCTTCCTTCACAACACAATAGTTAGCATGGAATTCAACAAAGACAGCATTGTCATTAGTTAATCTATAGACAGACAATAGCTTCTTTTCGAATTTGCGGTACATGAAGAATATTAACTAGTTTGAGTGGTTGAGATCTTGAAATTAAGGATGAGGAACCAATTGAATGAATATTCAGACTTTCGATCCATTTGCAGTTTGAAGTTGAGTGGAGCCCTTGATATACGGCTGGATCAATTAAACTCTGACCATCATTAGTCACATGATGGGTTGCCCCACTGTCCGGGTACCATGATGCATGATCCTGAGATATAGGTGACTGAGTAAAGTTGAGATTGTAGGCTTGAGGGCCTAATTGAGGACTCTGATTTGTTGGAGAGTTCTGATGTCCATGAAACATCCGATTAAACCTTTCTCTGCATTCAAGAACCCGATGGCCGTATTGACCACAGAGTTGACACCGGGGTGTGTATCTGCCGCCATTGCGTCCCCTGCCACGACCATTTCTGTTATTATTACGGCCTTTCCCACGGTCAGAGGAGGTGAATTGTGCTTGATTTGCAGCAGGTGGAAACTCAGTGTTGGTGGAGTCTTTGGTTGGAGTGGAGAACTTCATTAATTCTTCATATGAGCTGATTTGTGCAATTACATCATCAAGACATAAGTGAGATAAATTCGAGGAAATGCCTGCACAAAATGCCGAATATGAGGACCCTAGTCCTCGAAGCAGAGCATAGATGGCAACGGTTTCTTGCACTGGATGTCCAGCTGCTCCCAATTCATCACGAGTTCTTTTGAATGTCCCTGTACAAATTCAGCAATAGAACGAGTACCTTTTGAAGTGTTATGAAGGCGGTAGTGCAGTGCATGATGCGTGATGGATTGGTAGATGAGCAATGTTTTGAAAGCGCCGACCAAGCTTCCTTGACGAGTATTTTTTTGCCTACCACACGAGACAAGACTGATTTTGAAAGAGAAGTTACAATTAGAGATAAGACTCGTTGATCTTGGCGCCACCATACTTGGTAGGCCTGATTGACTAGTGATTCCGCCTTGATTATCCAATTGTGTGGATATCGGTGGATCTTGCGTGAGGATGTGAGCAAGATCGTGGTAGTTAAGCTGGGGAAAAATCTGTGTCTTCCAGAGAAGGAAGTTTTTCCCTCGTAAGCTTTGATAGGAACATGAAGTCCTATCGAATGAGGTCCACTCAGACTCAGCGCAATGGTAATTGCTTTGCTTTCTTCAGACTTTGCGATTTCTGATGACGATGCGGCCATGGTCAATACCTTGTCACGCCGCTGGCTCTGATACCATGTAAAAGTTGAGGAGATGGAAGCGGAAGATACGAAGATAAGAAGTAGAGGAAGAGAGAGGAGAAGAACTGAAATCAAGAAAAGCTATGTTGAACAATCGTAGGTACAGTTTTTATAAGAGAAGAATTCAAGAAACGGTTATAACCGTTTCTTGAATTCACACGTGATAGGTCCACGTGTATTAAGTGATTGGTCCGCTGTCTTGAACCGGGGTAGCGTCGAACATGGGCTCGGGGTAGTTTCTCGAACCGGGTCGCATTTTTCCTCAACGAGGCGAGAGAGGGAGGGAGGGAGGCCAGGGCGGAGAGGGAGGAGGGAGGGAGAGAGAGAGGGAGGGGGGAGGGCGGGACGTGGGAGCAAGCAAGGGAGGGAGACCGGGAGAGAGAGGTAGGGAGGGAGGGAGGCCGGGAGAGAGAGGTAGGGAGGGAGGGAGGCCGGGAGAGAGAGGGAGTGAGAGAGAGGGAGGGAGGGAGAGAGACGGAGGAGGGAGGCCTGGAGGGAGAGGGAGGGAGGGAGGGTGGGAGAGAGAGGGAGGCCGAGAGAGAGACGGAGGGAGGGGAGGCCAGGAGAGAGAGGGAGGGAGGGAGGCCGGGAGAGAGAGGGAGGGAGGGTGGGAGAGAGAGGGAGGCCGAGAGAGAGACGGAGGGAGGGAGGCCGGGAGAGAGGGGGAGGGAGGGAGGCCAGGAGAGAGAGGGAGGGAGAGAGAGGGAGAGAGGGAGGCCGGGAGAGAGAGAGAGGGAGGGTGGGGGAGAGGGCGGGACGCGGGAGCGAGCGAGGGAGGGAGACCAGGAGAGAGAGGGAGGGAGGGAGAGAGACGGAGGCGGGAGAGAGAGGGAGGGAGGGAGGGAGGCGGCTGACGTGCACACGTTGGCTGATGTGGACACGATGCGGGCGCCAACAAAAGTTTGGGATAGATTAGGGAAAACTTTAAAAGTTCAGGATAGATGGGCTATTTACCAAGAAAAAATAGGGGATTCAAAAACGGAAGCTCAAATTGGGATATTAAACCAAAAGTAGAGGCTTGTGAGAAAAATCACTCATTTCAAAGCTCAAAATCTTCATAGGTCTTGGATATAATTTGCAATGAAAAGGAAATTGATTATAGTTCCATTAAGGAAAGTATATGGGCGTATGTGAAATGAATAAGTCCAAAAAGTTCCATTAAGTTCTTTCTGGTCATCATATCACATGCTCTAGAAAAACATAGACATTCAAATTTAATTGATCCTTGTTTTTCTTGAAAAATTTTGCATCATTAATCACAAAGAGAATAACAATATGATCCGTTTCAAAGTGCCATAATTACTGTTGTGTCCTTCCATAGTTATCTATTATAGCCTATTTTTAATCGCCATGTTCAATTATCAACACTCTTATTTTATTTTGAATGACTTATGTGGTCTTCAATCAAAAACAATTTTCATTATCCTCAAATTTGAGCTTCCCTACTATCTCAAGAGGGAGGAGAGAGAGATTTATCGAGGGAGCATTATCACAAAGGGGATTTCTAATGAACAATTATCATCATCACAATGCATTGAACATTATAATTTAATAGATATCACACCATGCAATTAACTTGAGGGTAATGACTAAAGGAAAACATCTGATGGTATAATTATTCTTTGAAAATACCAATAGGATGATAGGTTGGAAGGACCAATCCAATCAAAAGCTCGAAACATGCAAGCTAATAAATGTTATGATTTCTACTTGGCTAGTTTTGAGGTCATCTCTTTGTGTGCGCGGGCTAGACATCTCAATCGCTATGTACTCAGTGTAGAGTTTTGCCTCTTAGCTTTTTCTGTGACTACCAACATGTCATTCTCTGAAAGAATAAAAAGGCCTACAAGGAAAATCATAATCTAAATTTTATCGATAACTCTAAATGATAAGTGGAATGAGATCTGAACCTGCGACGATCTTCGTAACCTTCAATTTGGAAGCCCTCTTTGACATGCAAAGTATTTTAGTTTCTTTGCCAAAGGGGGGCTAGCATTTGAAAGAATTAATCAAGTAAATCCTACTCAGTGGCTATGATGCTGAATTCATTCTTAGACATGTTTAAATAATCTTCTAGCATCTTATCTAGCACAGTCTTCATTGATAAATCTCGATTTATCACGTCAAGTGCCCAATTACATATTGTCATCACATCCAAGGACAGCTTGTCGCTGTCTGCACCTTCAATGACTCGTACTCGCATTTGTATAGCCTATACCTTGTCAGTGACATCTTGATCCAAGCAGAAAATCAAGAAGAGGTCTTGATAATGTGGTTGGATTCCCAAGCATTGGAGCCATTGACGTTGTGCAAAGGCTACACCATGTCATGGCCTTGTTGGGTCATGAGCCATGTTGGCCAAAAACTACCCTGAAGGGATTGGTTTCTAGGCTTACTCTCTCCCACTCTTGCTATATTTCCCCATGAAGGAGAAGAAGAATAAGAATATCTCGTTCAAAAAAATTTTTGGGGGAGAAATCATTTTCAACTATAGAAATTAATTAATACATATATAAATTTAAGTAAAAATAATAAATAGAGAGAAGATATACAATCATAAATATATAATATATTAATGACTTTTAGTTTTAAACTATACAAGAATCAGATAGAATATTATGAGAATAAAAGGGAAGATATTCTCTCTATTTCACAGATACTAAATGAAATAATAGAAATATAGAACTAATAATATTCAAGGACACTAGTTCAACTTTGAAAAGTCAAACTATGTAAGTTTTAGAGTTAATTTATTTTATCCTTATGTTGTCTCCTTCTCTAAAATCCCCTTTAATCGGTCAAGTTATGCAATCATTCAAACTCAAGAATATACTTGAACTGCACCACAATTTGCCTAAGGACAATTTAAACATGAATAATCTAAAAATAAACCTTCAATAGTGTAAAAATGGCGCCTTAAATAAAATGACATGATGCCTTAAATACATCAATTTCATGATAATGTACACCAAAATGATATGAATTAGGCATTAAAGTCTCTTAATAAGTAAGTAATTGCATGTATGAAATGTATGTAGATATTGAGTAAACTCTACCCTCGAGAGCATCCCCAATATTCAATAACTTCACCCTTCAGGTCAACCTATAATGCCCTGAAGATCCAATTAAACCCATTGAAACCTCCAGAAACTATGTAAAGCATCTCAAACCTAAAAAATCTTCCAAAATAACCAAACTTCTAAAACAAGTTCAAGACCCTCTCATTAGGTTTTCCACCATCCATAGTTTCTAATGTCAAATACTTGTAGACCTATGTTTGATGAATGCTTCGATGCTCTTGATCATGAAGGATTTATCTTATGCATTATAATGATATCTCTCGCTCTCGCTCTCTCTCTCTCTCTCTCTTTCTTATTTGCATGTTACTTTTCAAATTTCAATCATTGCATCTCTCTTTCTTCCCCTCAAGTAAATATCAAATCGGGGGAAAAATCTTAAGAGAAATTTAAATGCATAAATTTTTTGATAAAAAATATTTCAAATACTATTGAATATGTGCCACTGAATATGACGAAACAAAGTGTTGTTTTGTACAATTCATTGTTTCGATGAGCACAATCATTAAAGATACAATTCATCAAGATATCAATGTTATCTTATGAGGGCTTTCAAAAGAATATGATATTATGAATTTATCGTGATTTGTTTGAACTGCCTTTTTCACCTAGACTTTGACCAACACAAGCAAAACCTAACATTCCCACTGGAACATAAATGTTGGTGAATTTACATAGATTTAGGTTCGTTAGGGTTTTCATCAAAGGGAAGCTATATATGTAATGGAGGGAGAGGGAGAGGGACAGCTCTCCCGAGTTTACTGGACTGGGCCCAATAATCCGGAAGATTAGGAAAGAGAACCAAAGTAAGCCCAGACGCTGCAACGGTCGAAAATTCGATACCGCTTCTACCGTCGAATTTATTTCTCTCTCTCCTCATCGACATCTGAGACTGAGAGTAAGACAGTGAGTGATACAGCCATGGTAGCGCGAAGCTTCACGACTCCATCGTCTTCCTCCGGCAGAAGCAGCAGCAGCAGCAACTCCGCCGCGGCGGTGGAGGCGATCTTGGCCGAGGCCGCGGACATGGTTGCACTAGAGCACATCGCGCGGCTCAACACCGCCCACCTTTCCCCCGATTCTTCCCTCCCCTCCCACCTCGAATCCCGCTTCCGCCGGCTCGCCACCTCCTCTCCTCCACCGCTATCTTCCCACGACGAAGGCAAAAAAGAGGAATACAAAATTGAAAAGAACGAAGAAAAGAAAGAAGAAAAGGAAGCACGAATTGACGAAGAAATGAATGAAGAAAAGGAAGGACGAAACGAAGAAGGAGATTATTATGGCGACGAAGATCCTTCTCTGTCGCCGCCGAGGAGGAAAGCGTGCTGCTTAGCGTTCGTGGGGAGGAAGAAGGACGAAGGGTTATTCAGCGCGAGGAGTCTTCGGAGGCTGAGGAAGAAGCTGGCGGAGGAGGAGGCGAAGGTGAAGAAGGAAACGAAGGAGATGACCAGGAAGATGAAGGAAGCGTCTTCGTGGATGGGTCGTTCCACCGCCGCCGTTGACGAGTTACTCAGCGACTTGGAGGACGAAGGAGACGCTCGGAGACAGAGCCACCTGCGGTATCCCAGAGTCGGTAAGAAGTAGCATTGAATGTCCCTTTTTTTATTTAGACTGGAGAGAGAGAGAATTGAAGAGAGGGGAGAGAGAATACGAAGACACCCTATTAAATTTAGGGTTTTAAGGGACGGATGGGGAGGTGGGTTTCAAG
Organism: Lemna minuta; assembly: GCA_024174645.1. Classification (NCBI taxonomy): domain Eukaryota; kingdom Viridiplantae; phylum Streptophyta; class Magnoliopsida; order Alismatales; family Araceae; genus Lemna; species Lemna minuta. The sequence goes on along the minus strand of CM044120.1, from coordinate 8,093,767 downwards.
AAATGTGGGGTAGCTTTGATAATGAAAAAACTTACGTTGATTATGTGATACTCATTGGAGAATCGACAAGCTTGTGGGTGCACTTTATAATTATAAGATCCATCATTCTAGAGAAGATAAGCAGAGGACCGATGATTTTCCCACCCACTAATCATCACATTAGTTCGTATGAAACCATGGATCATGAAATACCTGAGGTTGAGAGAAGATACTCTTGTGCTTCGGGAGATTTTCCTTTTATGACGATGGTATCTTTGAAATCGATATGATGCAATGATATGTTATGTTATTCCTCGTTAAGTTATATAAGTCGAGTTGCCATGACTATGTCATTTTTTTGTGTGCAAGAACTTAATCAAAATTGATAGTAATATCTATGCAGAAATGTATGAGAGGAACTCTCAATGGTAGTGTTCCTCCAACATACCTTTTACTTTCTTGAAAATCTAACATTCAAGCCCTCAAAATTCGCTCGCTCGTTCAATTCTAAATTAACAGAGGTTATGCCATGGTGGAAAAATAGAAACAGGGATGACGAGTTTCTTTTTTTTCTTTCCCTTTTTTGTGTGAGTAAATATTTCGCTTTACAAGGGGATCGGTGTCCTTTTGCCTCACAACACGGCTATTGTGAGAATGCATTTCCAGGTGATTACGTACTCATAACGAGCATTAAATTGGGACAGATGTGCAATAAAATTGACTAAATTTTGCCACCCAGTGAAGATGATGAGAGAGGAGGATAAGGGGATGGTGGAGATGCCCCGTCAAGGAAGAGAGGGGAGCAAGTTAGAATGAAAATTAGGGGTTCCGACGCCTTTTACTCTCTTCTTATTCTTCTTTTACTAATGTTCTACATTTTATTTTCCAGTCATAATCTATAATCCTTTACCAAAAACCAGCGCGTGCAATGATTTAACTGGTGAACTGTGACCGTAGGCAGTGGAGTCTCGCCAAAGGGCAGTTCCTGAAAGAACGGCAGGAAAACAAGGAGAATGAGAAAGAGAGAGGGGAGAGAGAGAGATAGAGAGAGGGGGGTGAGAGAGAGAGGAGGAGGTGGAGACCAACCTAGCCATAGGAGGAGCAAGACCGTTGCCCCGGAGAAGAACTCCTTGGTGATGCTGTTGAAGCTGAGAGGAAAAGAGGAGAAACATTAAATTTGGATATGGTATAGAGAAATCATTTATTTGGAAGAAGACTTACCAGTACATGCAAAGAAGGTTTCCCCAACCCTGGAGAAATGAAGCCCAGGTAGATCCAGTGAACCTGAGATTTTAGCTAAAATACATTATATTCTAAATTCGCTCACTCTCTCTCTCTCCCCCCACCCCCACACAATGCCTCTCTCGACTATCATTAAAAATTAAAGGCTTTCCAGTTGCCAAGTACATTTTGAATATTTATTTACAAGGTAATAAAACCCATTGAAGCCGATTTCAAAAACTCACCACATAAGGTCTCGAATGAACAATGCACGGGGGATCATGAGCCCGTTCCCAATCATCGCCAGTAACATCGTGGTCGGCGACAATCCTCTGATATTTTCTGGACTCAAATAATTTGTCCACTGAAAAGAATGCCCAATAAAGTCACATGAATCGTCAAGATTGATAATCTCGGAGAAATCAAGTACCATTTGAGCAATCGGCATCCACATAAACAGTAACGTAGCGGTCCATCCGGATAACGATCCAACAAATTGGGTCTGTTCTTCAGAAAGTTTTCCTGTTCTTGCCTACGATTCGGAAAAACATTCGGTTTCCATCACTAGAAATTCGTAAGAATCACTGTAACAAGGAGAGTGAAAGAGACTTACCATGAAAACGGCTAGAACTGCAACAATGGAGGAGAAAGTTCCGGGAAGAATGTTATCAGGAACAAATGGAACGAATGTCGACCACATGACCTACAATTCGTGGATTTTGTGGAAGTTCAGAGACAGAGAATATCAACATATCCGGCGATAGCTGGATCAATTCCGTTACCTGGGGAAGGACGGCGAGTCCTCCGATGGTAATGAAGTCCTCCCAGAATGTCCAGAGCCCTTCACCGAGATAGTTGAAGTAGTTCAAGAAGTTGAGCACCAGCCCGAAGGCGATGACGACAGAGGTGAGAGCAAAATTGGAAGAAGGGCATGGACCCAGCAATCGCCAATTGCGCGAGGACTGTGTAAGTCGATAGAACGCCGAGAGTCTGAACAATGACCGCCTCCGTCTCTCTCTTCTTTGCAAAGTAGGACAGCAGAGAGAGGTTCCCCAGGAGTCCCGTCAACATTCCCTGCTCCAGCGGTATCGTATTAGATTGTGCGACGTGCACTCGACGTGCCGTGCCATATTATTATTCCGTCTGAAAACTTTCTTTCAATTTTATCTCATTCTCCATTCGCTATTCTCGGTATTCCACTCTCTTCTTCGGTATTCAAGGTTAAGCTTGAACGAGAGTTTACAGCGTTAACTGTTTGGCATTATACAACACGTTCACAAGCACGTTGTACACTCTAATGATATCACTTCAACAAAGAGTATATAAAAAGATGAAATGAGGGACTTAGGGTTCCGGTAAGGTAAAGAGGATCTCGTTTTGAAAGCCTTACGAGCCAGGGAATGGCGAAGAGCGCCGCATTATTGCCTGACGCGAGATTCCGATAATTGAGGATGATTTGAGGCACCTGCAGCAGGAGAAATGGAACATTCGCCGCGCCGGCAAATCTCGCCGTCATCGCGTCCCATTCTCGAAATACAGAGCTCTGTAAAACAAAATAAGAATCTGAAAAAAAAGATCCAACGATCCACAATTAAAATCTCTGAGCTTATTAGAAAAACCTGTTTAATCGGGAGATCGGAGGAGGAATCTGACTCGGTGGAGAACGCGGAGATTCGGCGGTGGAGTCGCCGGCGGGATGGAGTAAAGGAAATGATGAGATGAAAAGCGGACTGAGAGATTGTGCCGGAGCGTCGAATTTTAGGAAGATGATGGATCTTCGGGAGAATGAGGCGGATTGAGGAAGAGATCGTGGTTGAAGGCGGACGAGTGATCGCCATTGAAGGTCGAATTCCACAGCTCGCCATCGCCTACGGAGGGAGGGAGAGCGAGAGAGAGACACACAAACAGAGAGGGGGCGAGGCACTAACGGCCAACTAATCAGCGAGTCATGACCTGCCACGTGGACACGAAGCCCCGAGAACTAGGACGTGGACGGTCGTCGTGCGTCTAGCAGAAATGCCCGATCCACGTGTCTCGAAACACCTTCTGTTCACGTAAATAACGCTGAAACAGGGACAAAACAAAAATATGAGACACGTCATCGGGAAGGGTTCAGGAGTGAACGGGCCGAGATATCGGACGAGGACACACGGCCCATTCCTCGAGCTCTAAAAAAAGGAGAGAGTGGTATTTTGAAAATGAATTGCAAGGGTTTGAGGGGAAAAGGGGAGCCATTAGCCATTCACATATCTTTCTCTCTATGCCTCTTCCTCCCCCAATATACCTATTCCTCTACGTCTATATCTTCCCTTTGATTAAAACCATAATGAACCTTAATCTATGTAAATTCACTTACATTTATGTTCTAGTGAGAATATGATATCATGAAAGTAACCATAACCATAAATCCATCCACGGGGTTCTCAGTTTAATTTCCCAAGTCTGTAATCTTTTACATCATGCTAAGATAATCAATGTTGAAATATAATCAGAGATTAATAATTAATTCATCAATTAATCTATGGGTTAAATAAATATTCATAATAATTTCACCATGAAAAAGTGAATTTATGGTTGGCTTGGATTTGATTTGACTTTTACCTTGATTGCGTGTCATTTATTTTGTGATGTTATCTAGACTTGTATCATGCTAAGATTCACTTTTGACTGAATCTACTCTTGAGAATTTTTTCCCCGACTTGATATTTGTTGACAGGAAGAAAGAGAGATGCAATGATTGGAATTTGAAAAGGAACATGAACGTAAGAGAGAGAGATATCATTATAATGCATAGGAGAAATTCTTCATGATCAAGAGCGTCGAAGCGTTCATCAAACAAAGGTCTACAAGTATTTGACATTAGAGAACTATGGATGGTGGAAAACCTAATGACAGGGTCTTAAACTTGTTTTAGAAGTTTGGTTGTATTGGAAGATTGTTTAGGCTTGAGATGCTTTAAATAGATTTCTGGAGGCCTAAATGGATTCAATTGGATCTTCAGGGCATTATAGGTTGACCTGAAGGGTGAAGTTATTGAATATTGGGGATGCTCTTGAGGGTAGAATTTACTCGATATCTACATACATTTCATACATGCAATTACTTAATTATTAATAGAATTTAATGCCTGATTCATATCATTTTGGTGCACATTATCATGAAATTGATGTATTTAAGGCATCATGCCATTTTTATTTAAGGTGTCATTTTTACAAGATTTATGGTTTATTTTTAGATTATTCGTGTTTAAATTGTCTTTAGGCAAATTCTGGTGCAGTTCAAGTAGATTCTTGAGTTTGAATGATTGCATAACTTGACCGGTTAAAGGGGATTTTAGAGAAGGAGACAACATAAGGAGAAATTAAATTAACTCTAAAACTAACATTGTTTGACTTTTCAAAGTTGAACTAGTGTCCTTGAATATTATTAGCTCTATATTTCTATTTCATTTAGTATGTGTGAAAGAGAGAGAATATCTTCCCTTTTATTCTCATAATATTCTATCTGATTCTTGTATATTTTAAATCTAAAATTCATTAATATATATATATATTTCCATTGGTATGTATCTTCTCTCTAGTTATTCTATATTACTTATTATTATATATTTACTAATTAATTTATGTAGTGAACAATGATTTCTCTTTTGAAAGATTTTTGAAATAGAGATTATTATTCTTCTTCTCCTTCGTGGGGATATAGAGAGAGAGAGAGAGGGAGAGTAAGGGTTGCAAAGATGGAATTGTGCTAGATAATGGGGCCATGATGGGGCATGGCACATACAAAACTTAAAGGACTCCAATGCTTGGGATCCAACCACATCATTGGGCATTCCACTTGGTTTTATGATTCAATGACTGCAATGTAGGATCAACATGATCAAGATGTTTGCATGATTCAAATGATAACAAGGGATAGGTGATTCAAATTCTTGCGTGAGTCACTGAAGCTTTCAAAAAACAACTAGTTGTCCTTGGATGCGAAGACAAGATGGAATTGGGCACTTGACATGACAAATTGAGATTTATCAAAGAAATTTGTGCTAGATAAGATGGCAGATGATTTCAATGTCATAGCCATTTGAGTGGGATCTACTTGATGAATTCTTGCAGAGGCTAGCCCCCTTCGGTGAATAAATTGAAATAGTTCGCACGTCAACGAGGGTTTCCACGTTCAAGGTAATGAAGATCGTCACAGGTATAGATCTCATTCCACTTATGATTTAGAGTTATCAACAAAATTGAAATTTTGATTTTCCTCGTAGGCCTTTTTACACTCTGGGAGAATATCATGTAAAAGCTAAGAGGCAAAACTCTACACCGAGAACATAGGGAATGAAATATCTAGCCCACGCATAACAAGTATGCCTACGTTTAGTGGAAAAATCTATCAGATGTCACTACCACCAGGTTGGACATATCGAGGAAGTTCGTCTCTCACGACTCTTAAGAGCATCAAATGGTGCTTGAGAACCTAGCAATATTGCCTAGTGCACAAGGAGATACTGTGTGGCCAAACCATCAAGGAGATGATCAGCTCACAGGATATGGCCAAACCACCCTCCAATAAGCGATCTAGCCCCATTAAAGAATTTCTTTCTGAATCAGAGTATGGCAGCGAGGGCATAGTATCTCCAACATCAGGTTCATTTCCAATGGATGAAATTTGCGAGAACCTTGGTTAGACCAGTTGAGCGAGAGGCAGAAGCCCCTAACACGGGGGAAGGAATTTGGTCACCATTGGTTTTCAAAGCTTTTTGTGACTTGTAGCATCACTGCTACAAATGCAGCAGCCAAGCACCTCTTCTCAACGGAAGGGGTATTTTCAGCCATAAAAGAGGGAGCCGAGAGGATGATGCCATGGCAGGTAGATCCGAAGTGGCCTGTGACTAGGTTCGTGTTTTCCTTTGCTTATTTTGGGGAACTAGTGGCTTGCAATATTTGTTTTTGTAGATGCAAATTTATATTTCAACGAGTTATATGCTTTTGAATGTGGCAATTATTTTAGATATTCCTGGATATATGTTTCCTCCTGAGGGAATTATTCCTGGATATGTAGTCACATGAAAGCCGCCATTGGCGAAATAAATGGGCATCCTCAGTCTTAGGCAGCAACGGTAGTGCATCTTGGATCGAATAGTCGAGGCATGCTATTGTATACGAATTAATTTTTTATTTCTTCACAAAATTATTCTATAACCTGGTTGGTACCTCCCCTGCAGTGGGATGACGAGACTAAATGACTCATTCTTCCTGCTATGATTCTAAATAGCACGTGTTTTGGACCCTCCAAAGATCTATAAACACCAGCTGATTCCAACTCAGAAACCCTTCATTCTCGTACATTCTTGATAATGCCCTGCTGATAAGTGCTTTAAGAAGATCTCGTGCGTTTGAACCCAATAATATTTGGTAAAGTAACTATACTTTCTGTGAGATATGAATAATATGCTAAATGCAGAAAAGGTTATACCTTCGATCGAACTTTCTTGGCTCCAAAGGATGGCTCTAGGAAGGAGTCATTTTCTATAATGCCAAATGACCTAGACACCCATCAAATCAAATAACTAGAGACAGTGGAGACATCCAAAGAGTCATGAGGACCTCTAAAGTTACCTACATTGTTTCGCAGTAGATGGGATGCAGTTCATGGCCGCCTAGCTCGGTCATATCATCGCTTACTGCTTCCCCAAATAAGATGCCCTCCCCCAATGGTATCCTAAATTTTTATCAACCGAGAAGATGGTATGCACAAAACGGATGATATGCACAAAAAGGCTAGTGTAAACCCACACAAGGGCCCCTTTTCAGTAACTGGACCGATAAGATCAGCTTTCAACGAAAGCTAAGGGGGTATTCCTGTCAATAAAGTTGAATCAAGGAGAGAATGGCACATCATCATGAAATTAGCGTAAGAAAAACGACAGCTCCGAATTTACACAAAAACCAAAAAATGCCACTCACCTTAGTATCCTCCCAGCTGCTGCGATGGAGCTCTTGGATATCCATATCTCCCTCCACTTCCGTAGGGCTGAGGGCTGGGTCCTTGACCCGGACCCGCCCCTGGACAGTCTCTGGCCCAATGCCCCGGCTGCTGGCACTTAAAACAGTTCCCACTGGCAGCGCTGCCACCTCCACCTTCCCCCTGACCATAGCTCGCGGGTTTGTTGACATAACTACCTCCTCCACCACCACCACCACCACCCTGACCATAGTTAACTGGCCTGTTGATGTAACTTGCTCCGCTGCCACCCATGCTGACATTTCCTTCAGCATAGTTAGCCGGCCTGCTGATGTAACTACCCCCGCCTCCACTGTTCCCACTGTTGTAACTGCCACCTCCACTGTACCCGCCGTTGTAACTGCCACCGCCACCGTAAGATGGCATGTTGACTTGCTGAGGTGCAGGTGTCATCCCATAGGATGATGACATGTTAACTTGCTGAGGAGGCCCCACAGGGGGACGCATGGAGTTTGTTGGCTTTATGGGATCGGAGGTCTTATCAATGAGGGAGAGTATGTGCCTTAACTCAGACAACGCATTGACGCGCTCTGCTTTGACTACTGTTGACTTTACTCTCTGCTCATCACTGAAAGTTTCCTCTTTGACTTTCAACTTTAAAATGTACTCACGGAAGAGGACTTCCCTGATGATTTCTGCAAAACGGGTCTCATCCTGCTCCTCATATTTGACAGCATAGAGCTCTTTTGCAGTCAACCCCATGATCTCCTCCCCCGTCTCCTGGAAGGCCGTTACCCAGGTCAGCCCTGTGTGGTCCTGAACTTGTAACTGGAGAAGGTACCGGTAATCACACTCTGGGAATGACCGGTCACACCGATCGCACCGCCATGTGCCATCCCCATTGTTGTTGACTTTCTTGTTGCAAGGCCGATCATTAACCAAGAGAGGACATGCAGTGTAACAGAAATTGTCAACCTTGAGAAAGGTGATGGTAGCTTTGATTGTGATCCAGTCAGGCTTCTCAGCCCGACCCAGGCCCTCATCCTTAATCTGGGTCACAGTTTTACGGGCCATCTCAGTCCGACCCCCTCCTGAGGGGTCCTTCGATATTGACACCACAGTTGAGTGTTTACCCTCACTTTCATGCCATTGGCGGAGTTGCTGCGCAAGAGGAAACTCTTCTGGGTTGATGAAGAGCTGACTCGAGGAGATGGTCCCCACAGACTTGCCACCAAAATCATTGACTCTGGCAGCTTTGACAGCGAGCACAGGGAATTGACCAGAGTCTACAAGACTCAGCAGTTGTTGACCCTCATTGCCGCAAAAGGCCCCCCAGAGAGTTAACTCCACGCTACGGCCCGACATATCTCGCAACTGGAGAGTCTGTTTCATTGTCTCAGTGCCATTCTTTCGGAGGATGGTGGTTGCAGGGTTGACTGAGGAGACAATGCCTGCAAGGTCAACAACCGCATTGGACTCCACAGCCTCAATCTCTGAAATTGGCCGGAAGTTAAGCTGGACCCGGGGGATGGAGGCATCGTCTACATCATTACATTTTTGAAGAGTGGAAGATGACTCAAGGAAGATCTCATACTCACTGTTGAGGTGGTTGAAGTTGCGCTGAACAACTGGCTTAAGGCTGCCTCTAGAAACAAGATAGACCTTACCCTGTTCAACCAGGTCAAAGAACTGGTCGGCAACGGCATTGAAACATGTGACACGGATCTCACCACCTTCCGAGTCAAGGAGGTCAAAGGAGAAGACCTTACCCTCGCCCCGGGGTTATTATAACCGCCGAAGCTCACCCTTAGAGGTTACTCGGGCCTTTATTGTCCACCTGCCTTGGTAAGGGTTAAGGGAGGAGATGGGGACCACACGGGCTGGAGCTTCATTCCTTGTTATCGGACCATGATTCATGTATAGAGGCTGGACTGACCCTGGACCTGGGCCTGAGCTTGGGCGAAGATAACTGTTGTTGTTGCTAATGCTGTTGTTTGTGGTGACATTTCTGGGAGGTGGCTGGAAGGGCGGGTTGCTGGAGTAAGGGAGGTTGGTAGTTGGGGTGGGGCCTGCAGTCCGTGGGCGAGAGTTGTCAGGCATCGGACCAGGCTTGTCTTCTGTGGAGGCAGGGGCTCCATCATAGATTCTTGGCTCTCCAATGGTGTCGCATTTCTCTAGAACCACTTGTAAGCTCAAAACGATTATGATCCTGATCAAAGCGAATAAGAAGTCCGTTAGACTTAGAGCAACCATAAGAAATATCACAAATTAAATGGCATGAAAATAATTGAAGAATAAAGTTCTATAAGTGTGAATAAAACTGTTTAGGTGAACGATTCCTTGAGGACAAACACAGATGGATATCAAGTGCGTGAATTCTTAACCCATGGAAAGGTTAAGATGGTATGTATCATCGAAAGGTTGAATAATACTATCTCTTGATATGGAGCTTGACATGCGAATGTAGAAAATTGGTGGGAGAAAATGTAAGAGAACACGCAGAGAAAGTTTTTCTCACACATGAGCAAAGCAAATATATTAAAAGTTTGCTATAAGAGGATTCAATTCTATTGATGGAAATTATTCATAGAATCGTGATAAGTTTTTAAGATGAACAACTATGGATTAGTTCATCAACTTTAGCGATGCTGACAAGGAGGCGAAGTGTACCATCATGCACAACGAATACCTTAAAGCACTGAACATATATTAAACAAAAATGTCCAGATGGCAAGATAATTAACACGCTAGACCCATCAACGCGACATAGTAATATCGCGATGGGATCTTAAAGTGGTCAAGAGAGGAAATCAAGTGCCCTATTAAATCATCCAGATAAACAATTAAATACAAAAGGCAGCCATGGCATGAGACCGAAAATCACTTCAACTACTGAAATACACCACTTCAACAATTAGTTTAAAAATGCGACGATGATCGAAGATGGAATAGTAACGAATTTCAAGAAACAAATAACATCAAACTCACTTGCGATTCTGAATTAGATTACAGATGAACTCGTTCAATTGTACTATGGATCCCTTCTGCAGCTGTCCGGACTTAACCATGGGATTCATCTGCGTGGCAAGCATCGCCTGCTGAGCGTGAACTCCGTCGGAGAGCACCATCCGAAAGCGCTCCGTTGTGTTCTGCACCGTCTGCACCAGCTTCAAATCTACCACCTGCAAAATCGGCTTCATTCCTTCTGCTTCCCCGTTCGTGATATCCGCGATGGCCGATCTCGTCAGCGCCGGCCCCTCCATTATCCAAAGTCCGAGGGAAAAACTGCCGAGGAACGACGAGCAATAGAAGAGGATTAATATTACCTTCGACAGAAAAAACGTACATCAATTTCTTGCTTTGCACAGGTCGGATCGGAAGTAAGGGGGGAAAACGATGATGAAAGGCGAGAAAAACGGAAAATATAAATTCTACCAATCGCAGAAAGTCTCGAGCGTCCGGATCTTGTAATCGATGTGAACCTGTGTATGTGGGAGGAATCAGGAGAAATGAGTTCTGCTCGATCTGTGCCCTAGATATTCCGCGATCCCGTTGGCGGGAAACAAAGAAGAGATATGCCGCCAAATGCAGTCAGTTCTCCTAATGGGCCGGACCTTAACTGTGAGTGGATCTTAACATTGATCATGAGTTTCATCGAGGCGAGACAACTAAACCCTAAGACCAGAGACAATCTTTCGACCCGATTACCAATTCCTTATGAAGCTGAATGGGCCAGACATTTTGGTAATCATTGCAAAGCCCGTTGCGATCTATATTATATACACTTTAATTGCATGACGATTAGTGCATTTAAAGTCACAATTTACACATTTATGATGCTTATTGTCGTTTCTTGATTGTATTTTCATCGTTCTACATAAATTATCTAAAAAATCTCAAAATGTGTTATTTTATGGCTAATTTTTGTACAATTCATGAGTTTGATTTTTCAAACATTAAAATTCTTTAATATTAACCTCGTTTTATATGAGATTTTTATTTTATTATTATTTATGAGAAACATTAAGAGAAAGATATCTTATATAAACTTTGAAAATTATTCACATTTACCTTTTTAAGTGAATTTTATAGTCAAATATTTTATCTCTTATTATTTCTTAAATTAAATTATATAAATGATAAAATATTTAATTTTTCATTTAATAAATAGGGATAAAAAGATAGTTTATATTTTGAATTATATGAATTTTTCTATAGTTTTTCTAATATTATTTTTAATTTACTTTTTTCTTAACAAGGGAGCCCACTTTTAGGTGTTGACTTGGATGGGTGTGCTTGTGTGGCTACACGTGACAATGCTTAAGGGAGCCACGTGGTGTGTGACGAAGCGAGACCGCGAGGTCGTTGAAATCACACGGTTATGTGTCCAAAAAGTATAAAATTATCAATTTTATGAAATTAATTCGAATTGAGAGGTATAATCGTAAATATGGGTCGAATCCACAGGGAATTAGGGAAATTCTTGATGATCTCTTTGAATTTGATCAAATCGGACGATGAAATTGGTGATAGAAATTGGGGAAAATTATATTTTATGAAAGAGGACTTGAAGACGAATCCATGGAATAAAAAATCAATGAATTTGACTTTGATTTTGCGGAGAAATTGAAGATTGAAGAGATTTGATTTTTCTGATATATAAAATCACGAAAATTACCGAAATTAAGAATGAAATTCACTTAAATTGCGATTGTAAATTGAATTTAAACACTAAAAAAATATAGATTAAGATAAAACACGATCTTTAACCCACAATTGGATCGAATTGATCCAATTAATCGCCGGAATCGAGGTTATTCATCAAAATATGAAAATCGTGATTCGTGTAGTTCAAGCGTAGATTTCTTCCTCGTCGATCATGGAAATCTTGATATTAAGCACTCCTCGGACGTAGAAAATGAGTCTAAAAGTGATTGGGATCAAGAGATTCAAGAGATTTGATGTCTAAATAATTTGATTTACTCGAATTACTCTCGAATGTTTTACAATCTCAAATAACATCTCAATTTATAAGGTGATTTGGGCATAACCGTCCGATTGGGCTTTAATTCGCGATCAACGACTCTGATGAAACGCATCGGATGCGCATCGTTGCCATTAAGTCGCGGCCGTTGCTCAAGATGAAGCCACGTCGCAAGCGTTATAAAAATGCATCAAATAGTCGCTGTCAGATCACGATCGGACGTTTTTGATGCATTTCCATTGGCTTAATCTGAGCCATTATAACTCTTTTGATCAACGGTTGAGATTAAGTTGTTTAGAAAATGATTTCGTCGATGAATCGTGATGCACCACCTACCCCGTCACTTAAGTGAAGATCAAGGGTCACAATCCTTCGCGCAATCAAACGCCCCTTACGTTGCCACATCACTTTTCGCGTAGAACGTTCAATCGCGACGCGATTGGACGCTCCAGATCATGCCACATCACCTACGCACTTTTAAAATACCTGAAAAATTAATTTTAATTAGAAAATTTGATTTTAATTTCGAAAAATCCTTAGAAATTCATTACAAATTCATAAAAAATCTAGAAAAATCCCTAAAAATTAGAAAATTCATAAATTTCAAAATATAACTCCAAATTAATCCAAATTTCTTTCATTTGACAGTAAATTTAATTATCTATCATTCTAAAAAGTTAAATTTAATAAATAACTAGAGATTTAATTTCTATTTCAAAAATACATTCATTTCTTTAAGATTTAAAACTTTAGAAAATAAAAATGAATGTATAAACATGATTTCTCTTATTATTTAAACTTTAAAAACTACTTATAATCTCAAGTAAAGATGAGTTGTGAAATTATTTATCTTTAATTCATCATAATTAACCCTAAATTAAAGTATTTTGAGATTATAAAGGCTTTTTCATAAAATGATAGATAAATACTCATAAATATGATAACATGCATATAAATGAAATCTTTATGCCAGAATATGTATTAATAATAATGTATTATCATTTCTAATTAGCATGTTATCAGTGTGCATGTGGCACCTACATGTTGCTCGCTTAAGGGTAGTTTATGTCTCAATTATATATACCATCAATAACCTTATGGCACTAAAGCCCTCTTTAGTTTTTTTAATGGGGGACCAAAATAAAGTGCATTGTTTTGCTAAGTGAGATGGCAGCAGGTAGACGGTCGGATCATCTAAATCAAGCAAAAATTTTATAACACGAGATTAGTCTAAACCATCCATATGAGTTATGACACTTTAGATTAAAAGAACCTAATGGACTCCCCCTTCCTCGGGCGTGACTTTATGAATTAGATTAAAATATGATGGCATTTGTTACTTTACACAACATATACGTTTGCTGATGTGACAAAATCCATGCATTCTAATGCAGATCTAATAGTCATGATATAACTGCATTGTTGATGATGGAATCAGGAATACGTAGAAAATGCTCAGAGCTATAAAAATAGAGTACATGGGTCCTCTTATAGTGAGAGGATAATAGGATGGCTTTAATGGGTTGAGAGTTTGATATCATCATTTGATAGGCATCATTTTGTCTAATTTTAACTAATTTGGACCCCTTGATTGCACGTCAAGAGGAAATTCGATAGTTACACCTAAATTTTATTCTATTTAAACGTTCTCTCCTTGTTGAGACGTATACTCATGGAAAATATCTTTACTGAAACATGGTCTACACCCATTTGTATGTCAGTTGAACATTTTAAATAGATATTTATACTAGAAATTTGGGAGAAATTGCCTCTTGAACTTCAAATTTTCACTTTGAAAGTATGCAATTAAAAAGGCCCTTTATCACAAGACTAATTGGATCAATTTTATTATGGCTGCTAGCTACTTACTGCTTATCTTCCATCATCTATCATCATTTAGTGGTGGGTTCCTAGTTTGAATAGTATATCAATAGACTTTTATGATTTTTGTCACTTTCTCTCTCATTAAAAGAAATGTTATCTCTCTAACTTCTCCCATTGAATCAATTCTCATTCCAATTTTCATGATTTTTGGTTTTGCAAAAATATATTTGGGTCATAAATTCTCTTCCCAATTATTATCCGATTGAATAAATTTCTTTAAACTCTTTTAGAATCACCCCTGATTCCTTGTGGATTCCAGCCTTTCTCATTATTTTACTTAATTAACATTTATTAACGCTGATTTTAAGTGATTTTTTATTTATTTTTGACCTATTGACTGGTGTTTCCAATGACTGCGCAAATATGTTTTGTCAAGGCCTATTCGGCCTACTTGTGTTAGCATGTGTAAACCCTTACAAAGAGCAAATGACATCAAAATTTAGTTGATTTGAATATCATTTTTTAGAAATTGAAAATTTCTCCAATTCGAGGTCTAGGTTATAGTTCCACTTCATGGGGCACTCAAGGTTTTGAGCAAATGCGATTGCTTAAGGGGTGTGGTGATGATGGGATTCTTATGATGTCCTTAATATTTCAACTTCTCCCCTTCTGCACCATATCATCGTATCACAAAAACAAGAGACCCTACCCTCCCTCGCCCCTATTTATAGCTATACAAGCATTCATACAACTACTATGCAGCGAGGTACATAATATTACATTATTCAAATTTTTACAAGTTGAATTCCTCAAAAGTAAAATTAATTTATCGTGTATAATTTTATGATATTTTTTGAGAGAAAAAATTAAAAATGACTTTATAGAAAACTAAAAAATGTGATTTTAAAAGTATCAATGCAGCGAGTCTTCAATTGAAAACCAATTCCTTTTTGTCTTCTTTGAAGTATAGAACATTATTTTTAATAACAAGCATTGTAGTGTTTGTTGTAAAATGTGTCAACGTTAAATATTTAATAGAATAATACACACAATAGAAAGCTAGAAGGTTGTAGCAAAGTGATCCCACAACTCCTTATTTGATGTAATCTCTTGATTATTTCTAATCTAAATGAATGCCAAAAAAAATAAAATGTTTCCATTCATCATAAAAATTCATATTGAAAAAGATGACGAACAATTCGATTATCAATAATAGTACGATGGTGCTCTCCAATGGAGTGTGTTTTATTAACAATATGTTAACCATAATTATCCTGTTCATAATACTCCGTGCAGAATGTACTTAAAATGTGTACTTAAAATGTGTACAACTTTCAAAGGATGAATGAAGCAATAAGAAATAATTAATTAAATGGTTTAATTACTTACTTCGTTTGCATTATATATTATCAACAACGAGTCATTCCAATTCGAGGCGAGTTGGAATTCACCACGACTCAAATGAAATATGACAAGATTGGCTATCGAAAGAGGAGTCAAAATCACGTCTACAATATCAATCTCTTAAATTGAGTAAGGATTATTTGCCTTTTCCTTCGATTTATCAAATCATCGAGGAATTTCTAGGAGTAAAAATTTTGTTTTTAGAGTAGTGTTTGACGACAATCAATGTTTACCCATTAATTGAAAAGCCCATGATACACGAGAATGCGCTGTGGAATAAATGAAAAGAATTCAATCTGAAATTGGAATGGTATCTTTTTATTCCCCCCTGGATGGCCATGTTTTTTTTTAATAATGAACTCCTTGTTTTGATCATTTGCAAGTGAATCCCAAGTCCATATTGACCACTCTAGTTGCAATGGAGTAGCCTTCAAAGAGATTGAGAAAATACTGAATGAGAAGAGGAAATTCAAGGTGCATACTTAAAAATTGTCTCCAGATGTTGAACAAGAAGCAATTAGATAAGAGATTTAGGAGGGCGGTAGAGATAGGGAAGGACTAGAATAAGCAATCTACAAATGAACCCAAAAAATAAAATTTCTTCCTTTTTGCTTTGCAATATTGTGTATTGGGTTTTTTTAAATATAATATCTTCGTCGTCGTCTTCATTTCTCCACCAAATTCCTTCTGAATCATACCCAATTTTCTTGTTTTCATCAAAATTTTCTCTCAGATCAAATTTATTTAAATAAAATTAAAAAAATGGGCCGACCTTATCACCCCACCCCAACCCACTAAGAACTATCGCTTCTTTAACTCCTACGAGGGCAGAAAGGTAAATGCTGGTATTATAAGAACGGATCTTCTGAGACGATCGAACCGTTGAATTAAAGATCGACGGATGAGCATCCCTTCTGTGGCCGACTTCTAGGGTTTATTTGAGGCCAAGGGAGTTCGGAGTGGGAGTCTGCGGCGGCGGAAAATTCATTGGTTCTGAGGTGAGCCCTTCGTCCATAGTTCCCCCTCCCTCCTCCCTCCTCCGTTCCGTAGACCGTTGTTCTGGAGTAGTTCCTCTTCACAGACTCTTCATATACCAGTCTATTTCCTCAGATCTGTTATTCATTTGCTAAATCCGAATGTTTTTCTTCTTCGTAACTGCTCTCACTTTTCTCTGTTTCTGTCCAGACACAGGTAAGCAACCATGGTGAAGCACAACAACGCCGTGCCTAATTCTCACTTTAAGAAGCACTGGCAGAACTACGTCAAAACCTGGTTCAACCAGCCTGCACGCAAGACCAGAAGACGCAACGGTAAGACATCTCATTTTTTCTCCCGTACATCTTCGTAAATACTTTCACTTATTTAATCATTTAATTATCGATTATAAGACTCCGTTTTGTTATCTCCTCAGCAAGGCAGCAGAAAGCTGTGAAGATATTTCCTCGGCCGACTTCCGGCCCGCTCCGTCCTATTGTTCAATGTCAGACACTGAAATATAACTCTAAACCCCGTGCCGGAAGAGGTTTCTCTCTCGAGGAGCTGAAGGTATAGAAATGGCGTTTTACTTCCTCATATCTCCTTATTCCTCCCTTGTTTCTGTTCTCTCATGAGTCCATTGTACGGGATTAATTAATTTTTGTCTTCTATATATGCAGGGTGCCGGTATTCCCAAGAAGTTGGCGCCGACAATTGGCATTGCGGTTGACCACCGCCGCAGAAACCGTTCTTTGGAAGGACTTCAGGCGAATATTCAAAGGTTGAAAACCTACAAGGCCAAACTGGTGATATTCCCGCGGCGCGCAGGCAAATTCAAGGTGATCATTTCTCGTTGCTTTAGTTTGGATTATAATCAATATACCAAATAATGGGATTAATGTCCCAAGTCCTAGATATTCGGCGAGGTTATGAATTCTTTATGCTTATTGAATCCCCTTACTTAATAAGCAGGTCCTTGATATTCGTTGAGCCAAAATTTGTTTGCTTTTATTTTCCGACGTGACTGGTCAACTTTTTTATGATCTCTAATAGCGATCTCGGGACTAGGTCATCACTTTTTAATTCTTTGATCTTTGACGACGTCTAACTTCGCAATAAATCCGAAAAATGTTTGACAAGCTGTTTTCAATCGTTGGCAAGTTTTTATTTTTACTAGTAGTTGATGATCTTTGACTCTCACAAAGGTCAGAGAATTCTATTGTGATCTATCTTTGTTTAACATGCTTATTGAATCCCCATACTTATCTTTTGATGCTCTTTAATTTATCCAATGATCAGTTTATTCTTTTATGAATTGTCCTTGATTATGGGTTAGGTTACCAATCTTTATAATGGCAATTGTTGAAGTGCATTTTCCAAAATTGGTTGGATGTTTGATGATACTGTTTTGATCCTTTTGTCCAGGCTGGCGACTCTGCTCCGGAAGAGCTGGCAACAGTTTCTCAAGTCCACGGAGACTTCTTGCCTATTACTGGCGAGAAGCCTTCAGTGGAGCTGGTGAAGGTCACGGAGGAGATGAAGGCGTTCAAGGCCTACTCAAAGATTCGTCTCGAGAGGATGAACAAGCGTCAATTTGGAAAGAGGTTGAAGAGAGCTGCCGAGGCAGAGAAGGAAGAGAAGAAGTGAGAGAACTAGTTTCAGTTTCCTTTCCCGATTTCATTTATCTTTTGGTATCGAACAAGTTTCCGTATTGAAAACCTTAATTTTGACTCGTTCTAACTGGTTTTGACTGGTTAGTTAAGCAATTATCTTATCATATCAGTACTTAGTGTTTATGCTGCATGGAAGGGTTTGCACTGCCCTGACCCTCCTCCAAAATGGCTGGTTTTAACCAGCGATTGAAGGAAAGCAACACTTCTTTGACTCTCCGTGTCTCTCTCACTTTCTCTTTCTCTATCACCTGGGTACCTTAGCTATTCTTTCCTGGAATATGGTGATCGAAAGAGATTCAACTGGTTACGGGTAACTGAAGCTTCTTCTCTCTACCTCTCACAGCACTAGCCACCAATTTGCAAGTAGAGACGAGCTAGATGTGTTTTCGCTGTCTCCCGGTCGCATCCCCTGAACAAATGATTGTCATCTTCTGTCTTATTGTCTTCATCATCGCATGCTCCCTTCCTGAATCTCCCCAATTAAAGAAATTACCGACCGATGAGTAAATTAAGAAATCGATTAGAAATCCAAACGATTCAAAGAAATCAGGCAATGTCCGAGTTATGGACGTATAAATTTCCTCTTACTCCGGATATCTTCAATTTGTATAAAATACAAAATGGCTTCAAGAAATTCAAAGATTTTCTGGAAAACTCGCGAAAAATTCTTTTTGAAAGAATTAGAATTAATTTTAATGCCAAAAGGCAACAGCAGACCTGTTCATGGTGAAGAGTTAGATTGAGTGGTTTAAATGAGGTAATTGTCATTAAAAGTGTATGCCAAATATCTGTCTGGAGAAGATGAGCGAGCACCAGTTAGTAACAGATGCCTTCCGCAGGCTGCAAGAGAGAAGCCTTCCGCCGAAATTCAATGCCTCTCCTAAAGATCTGTCTCGAGAAGATGAGCATGAACTAGTCGGCACGAGATCGAAGAGGCTGCACATGCAGAGAAAAAGTCAGTGACAGATGAACACTTACCACAAGTTTTCGTGCAGCTTTGCTCGCTGCCATTTCCTTGTTGAAGAATCGTCAGACCTCGAGGTAGAAAGAGGATAGCTTTGCTCACTTCTCCAATTCGTTGGGTGTTATCCCTGTTCTCGTTCATTTAGGGAGACAAAGGGCTGAACGTAAGTATGAGAAGAATCCCTTGGATAATTGTCTACAGAGGTTGATCCATGGAGGACCAACAAGAACCATTATCTCGTCAATCTCTGCCTTTCATTATTATCTCCACCTTCCCTTCAAAATACCCCAGAGAGGAGGTAGGGGAAGGGGACAACAGAGCATCACCATTGAAGAACTCGCCATTGAATACTAGTCATTATCATAATCACTTTCTCCATCTCTCGTGAGTTAAGGTCTCTAACTTACTGTAAAAAGGGGTAGAGATGTTGTCTCCATTAAACTCTGAATTTTTCACATGGTATCGAACGCTTGGTTTCTCATCGGTAAGAATGGTCAGAACCGATCGATCAAGTAGCCGATCAACAATCAGTCGCTTAATCGATCGACAGTGATTCCCGAAAAAGTCAAATTTACTAGATCAAAACCCATCGACAGAAAATGAGATAATCTAGAAAGCTCTCTCTCTCAATCAGCCAATGGGAGCCACAGTTTGTCGGCAGAAGTGGTCCATCCCTTCATTAGTTTCTCTCTCTCTCTCTCTACGTTGACTTCCTCTAACTCATAGGTGTGACATCTGATACTCGTCATCCACCATCCAAAGCGGTATCGATGATGGCGATATCGGATATCGGTGTATCGGACTCTGTTAAGGGTCCTAGCGGTATCTGATCCAGATATCGTTGTCTAAACGATCAAATCCCAAAGCGGCAGCCCTTCTCTTTGCTAGCTTCCTTCGCTAGTGGCTGCCATAGCCCTCCCCTCTCTCTGCTATGTGCTCTCCTTGATGGCATCCCTCTTTCACCCAATTTCAAGTGATGTTGATATATTTTGACCATCTATTTCATTGACCTCGTGACTGAATAACTCCTCGAGATTCTTGTCCGTGCCCTAACCGTTTCAAGAAGAGGAAGAGGAAGAGGAAGATGAGAGTGTGCGGAAGTTGTTGTTCAATCAGAGAAGCACACTGGAAGCTTGCTTCCACCTACACATCAAATCGTGACAGAAATTTCAAAATCTGAGGAAACACGGTTCTTTTTCTTCAAAAGACGTCTCATTTTCAATACTCCACGAGGGTGGAGCCGTGGAGATAAACCCAGAGAGGAGAAAATGGTGTACACAGTCAAACCCATGAAACAGTTAAAATCACAAGCACAACCCATACTAGATTCAGCTGGGAGCTCAGTTGTCGGCGTTGACAGCGCCGGAATTGGTTAACATGCCGATCATTATCGCCTTCAAACGTATCCCAGCTCTCTATCAGCGGCATGAAGATGATGATAGCCGAGCCGACTGTCCCCCAGATAATCGCAATCGACGCCCAAAAGGCAAAATACCCTTCACTGTACTTCCCTGCTCATAAAAAAAGCGAAGATAAATCAAGAAAAAAAAAAAAATCTAGAGAGAGAAATGGGTTTCGAGCTCACGAGCTGGGAGGGACAGAAGAGGCCAGAGAATGACGATAACGACAGTGAACAGCAACCCCCACTTAATAATCCAAGACTTCGCGTGTGAGAGCTTCTCCTCCTTGAACTCCTCGTCGGGCAACTCGCTCTTCTCCTCTTCCACTGTCGTGATCTGCTTGGTCGTCTCCCAGTCGTAGTTATCGGGCTTGAGGAAGGTAAAAACGGCGTGAATGAATCCTCCGGTGAGAATAGACACCAAGTTTCCGGCTAACATGGGCGCGTTTCTCCCGGTCGTGTCGAGATCTACGCGACCGTACTGGACTTTGGTGACGGTAAGCCAGGTGATGATGCCGAGGGCGCAGCCGAAGGTGCAGCCGGCGATGGCACCGACGGCGTTGGCGCGTCGCCAGAGGAGGAGGAAGGCGATGGGGATGACGGCGGAGCCGATGAAGACGCCCATGGCGAGGTACATCCAGCCAAGGGAGACGCCGGCCTTGTTGAGGAGGATGGCGAGGACGCCCATGAAGCAGCCGAAGGCGAGGATGATGGCGCGGGAGATTTTGAGGATCTGCTCGCCGGTGGCCTTGGGGTTGATGTACGTGCGGTAGATGTCGTACGTGCATAGCGTTGAGACGGCCACCAATTCGGCTGACCCAGCTGACGTCACCGCCCTGGACGATGCGAATGTCGTAGATAGAGAGGTAAGTCGAGAGACCCGGGGGGGGGGGTGGGGAAGGAGAGAGAGAGAGAGCTTACATGAAGAGCATAGTAAGAAGAAGTACGGAACCAGCCTTGCCCATCAAGGCAATCGCGGTAGCGGGGGGAACAAGTCCCGCAGAAGCCTCCACCTTAGAGATAGGAAGATCAAGCGCCACGGCACCCAGCCCCAAAGACGTCGCAAGTGAAAACGGCACGGCAAACCACACCAGCCCTCCCAGCAGATACCCCTTGTGCGTCGACGACGGCCTGGCTGCTATAGCACTCATCCAGTATCCCTACCCGAGAAAACAAACAACTTTAGAATTCATTGATGATGGTTTAGGGCTCGGATCGGGGTTTTCTTACATTGTCGACGAAGACGGTGCCGAAGTTGCCGACGATGTTGATGATGCCGAATACGAGGCCTCCAGAGCTGAGCATGGTGGCATAGGTGCCGGCGTAGTTGCCGCTTACGGGACCGCAGACCTGTCCAGGATGTGAGATTGGTTCCTGGCAGATTCGAGACTTGCTGGACGCTTCCACAAGGCGCTCGTACACCTTCTTCGGGCTCCCGAGGTCTCCTCCAGAGGTGTACACCAGGAAGACGAAGATCACCAGTACCACATGAACTGCCAAAAAGAAGACAACGCGTGAAACTCTAACCCTAAGAGGTGGCGGCACCTAGAGAATAGTCTTGGATGACTTACCGATGACGGAGTGGATATAACTGGCGAGGAAAGTGGCCTTGAGACCGCCGGCGAGAGTGTAAACCACCACGCCAAGAGGAATGAGGAAACTTGCGGCGGATATGTTGACGCCTGAGAGCGCGTTCACGACGGCGGAACCGCCGAGAAGGAGCATGGCAGTCACTATGATGTTAGTCATGAAGCAGAAGACCAGGAAGACGACGTGCGCGTGCGTGCCCCATCTGAAGGCAGACGATGAAGAAGAAGAAGTGGAAGAAGACAAATCATCGAGTGACCAGGATAAATGAATTAATTCTCATCCTGTAATTTTCTTACCGTGCTTTGACGATCTCGCAGACTGTATGAGCCTTGGGCGCCTTCCTCTTGATCTCGATGGCCATGACTCCGAACAGAAGCACCTGAACCAAAGCACTATACATTGAGGAAGAGAGAGAGAGATAGAAGAAAGAGATAGATAGATAGAGAGAGAGAGTAGACCTGAATGGTCGCTCCACTGGCATACCAGAAGGGTCCGCTGATCCCATACTGCCAGGCAACGTTCGAGCTTTGCAAGATCGTCGCAGCCCAAGTCCACTATAACATTAACGTAAAAAGGGAAATTCTTAGCGATCTTTTCCATGAACAAAGTGATCATACTTCGATTATTCTTTTTACGATTATCCTGATGAATAATTCTCACCTGTGAAACAATAACGCTGGCAATCAGTCCCGTCTTAACGCTCCTTCCTGCTGTGTTGAACCACTCCGAGGTGTGCTTCGAACCAACGTATCGTTTCTCTATCCACACCTGAGTTAAAAAAAAGTCAACGCTATTTGTTCGTTTATTCATTCAAACAAATAAAATATTCATCCTCTCAGACGTCATATTCATAAAATGAATAAATAAAAGTCAAACGTCACGTTGATAAATTTAAATCACTCCTCTCCTCTTGCTAATTGGATGCGAACGCTTTCGGGAATCGGAATATACAAGTCAACGGTGGAGGTCCAGCTAACGCCTACCAGCCTCATTAATTATCAGCGGCAAAAGTCAAGGGTTCTGATTCTCCGATTTCGGAATTTACCCGATTTGTCGCAATTCTAATTTTTATTTGGTGAATCTTTGTGGGTTATTCTTTACTATTCCCTCTTTTGGAATCTTTTGCAGAAAACGAGAAAATGCGCTCCCACGAAGCATGAAAGACAAGAGAACACAGCAAGAGAGTGCATAAGAACGGAGGTTTCGTCGACTTAAATATCTGGTCGATAGAGAAATCAAAGACGTGAAGCAGGAGAAGCCTCCGATGAATCAGGAGAGAGATAGATAGATAGAAAGAGAGAAACAGATTCATAGATAGGTAGAGAGAGAGAGAGAGAGAGAGAGAGCTTACCAGAAACGAGGTGAAAACGGCGAAGAAGGCGCCGAAGCCAAGGATAACCGCGTAGCCAACGCTCTGAGAGAGCACAGGCTTGCCACCGAAGAAGCTGGTCTCTCTCTGGCACTGCCCTGTCGGTAGTTTCGTGTAGAACTCGCTCGAGTAGTCGAAAGGAGGGCAGACGGCTGCCATTGCTACGATGCCTCCTTTCTCTTGCTAAAAGGCACGGTATCTTCCCTTTCCAGAGGGTGAACTTTATAACCGACGAACGAAAAAAGTCAACCCTAAAATGGGAAACAATCCCCCAATTGCAAAGGAGCCGGCGTGCGTTGCAAAACCCTAAAAAAATCGTCTTCCGGGTAGTTGACTAATTGATGGAGATCGCGATGGGTGCCCTCTGGGAGATTCCGGAATTTCGTTTCGAAGGGAATCCGGGCAAGAGATTTCGAAGACGGGGATCTAAAGTCGAGAATAAAGATTCATATTCACTCGCTGAAAATGCCCACTTGGCGACGTGACGAGAGGAGTAACCTTGTTCTCGCACGCCAAAGAGTTGAAACTGAGGCCGCCATTCGTGGGATTACGTCAGCATGATTAGGGGTGGGGCCAAGCGGATAGCGATGCCGGCGATTGTGATCATCTGTCGTAAACGATCACCGATCCGATTCACAGTGGGCGAAATGGTCTGCTTTGAAAGACATCTCCCAACTCTATGGCTCTGAGAGGTGAATCAGCGATTAGCTGTAGACCGTCCATTCCGAATCATGATGTCATCAAGCACATGCAGTAAACCTAAAATGATCTCCCAGTCCTTTTCTGATTTTCAAGCGAGATATTTCTTGCCCTAGTCAGGTGAGTTCACATCACCTCTAAAAGCCTTTCTTGCCCGTTCATTATTTTTTCAGTATTAAATTGAAAATGCCAGCAAGTGCTACTATTCTATTTGATCATAGAGTTGGCCATTTTTTTTCAAGAACTTGTTATGCATTCTAGAAGAGTAAACAACCACCGTTACCCAAAAAGTCTTGGAGGTGGAGCGCATTTCTAATCACTTATTGAAAACCCTAATTTCGCAACTCAATTTCAGTTCATGCCCATCTGCCTTCCCACCATTTTCGTATGCATTTCACTCTCATCCCTTTTCCCCACGAAAAATGTTCGGTTGACTTGGTGATATAAAATCCCTCGAGCTTTAATATAAAGAGAGGCTGAAGTCATCAAAGATAAAATAATGCCTTTTCAATTGTCTCCACTACCTTACAAATTTTCCAAGCAATTAACAAAATTTAGTTAATGGTTTTAAAATTGAAGACGCCCTTCTTGTGGATTGGTTTGGCAGGGTCATCGTGAACTTATCTTGATTTTTGCTGCATCTTGAATGTTGGCAACAAGTGGGTCATAAGCCAATCAAACTCGTATTTTTAATAGACCTCATATTTTTTTATTATACCTTTGTGATGTTTAAAATTCATTTCAAGAATACATGAAATGATAAGGAGATTATGATGGGATCATTCTGCAATAATTATTGATCTATCAGTTCTATTTTAATTTTCAGGTTCATAAGATATCTGAGAATATATTAGAAATTGCTCATACTATGATGATAATGATAAATCCCATTACCATTTGTGTGAGACACTAATGTAGGGCATTTGATTCTCTCGAGATCAAAGAATTGAATTACATGAATCCGTGGATAGAATAGTATCTTATCACAATCATATGAGTGATCTTTAGACATGAGACACCAAAGACATCTTGGGGATGTGTGATTTTGTTTTGACTTTGACTTGAAATTCTATAACCATGAAACTCTAAACGATCAAAACTTAGATAAAATAAGATGTCCTCAAAGTTGATTATGATGTCAAGATAGGATCATTTGCCCTTCATATTAAGAGGGGATAAACTTTGGGAAATAGTGTTCTCAAGTCCTTTGCAAGATGAAAAGTTTATAGATCAGAAATATGTTTTCTAATAGATTTTTCATTGATCTAGTTTCAACTAGAATAATAAATTAGGGTTTGACAATTGACTCTGTCTCAAGTCATTCATGGAGAGTCGTGCGGATGAAAGATTACATATATCAAGTAACTATCAACAAACAGATTCTATGTGCGGTAACATGACCCCATAAACATCCATGACACATGATTGGCACCTAGTGTGTTGAAAATTGACTTAATTAATTACTTTAAATAAAATCAATGATTAATTATTTAATAGATAATGTCGAATAAATTACTTGCTCAAGCTGGTAGATAGATATTTGGCCTATAGGGGTAATAATTGGAGGTGTTCTAAAGGATCATATCCCATATGATCCTTGGATGTCAAGCTAAATTTAATCTTATTTTTGGGCTTTTGATACAAAATGAGTTATATCTATAAAAGAAACCTTAAGGGGCAGGGGTTGAAAGACCCATGTAGATTTTTCCCTAGAGCAACCCTTGTCTTCTCCCCTCTCTCCATAAAATCCGTGCATCAAGTAATTTTTGTGAAGATTGATATATATCAAAACTTGATCAGCTATTACTCTATATCATGCAGGAGAGGAAGAGATCCACTGAGAAGATAATTACGAGGATTTTACTAGAGGCTGAGCATGTGCACAGCTTGTGGCATCACATTCATGGAATTCAAAGGTGTAGATCTGATTTCGTACAAAGTGATACAACAAGTACTTGTTTTGTTTTCTCATGGCTATTTGTGTCTATCTCTTCGTGCATGATCACAATGATATCAAATTATTTTTTGTCACACATACCGGATTCTGTTGAGTGCAACAAATTCCAACATTGATCTCCCATTCATTTAGTTTTATCTCATATTTGCTTCAATTTTATCTCCCGTTGCATGGTCATGGTGATACCATATTCATTTTTTTTCATGCATATCAGATTCTGTCGAGTGCCAAAAATGCTAAAGTTGAGGACATGTGAAATTTCAATGAGAATTGAGAATTCCAAGTTTCATTCAATGATAGTCTTCAGTTTTCGGAAAAATAGAAACATATCTAGAGCTTTAGTGTTCATGGATTAGTGAGGGTTTTACTCATACACCACAATAGTAATATAATTTATATCAAAATTAATTTAATCTGTCCTTAAATGGGTGAAAAATTTATGGATAAAATTTTTTCAATATTAAAATTTTAACAAGAAAGATGTACAAGAATGTGATAAGAAAAAAAGCTTAAAGTTCTAGAGTTGAGGAAATCTTGGTTTATTAGCCTTTTTTTTATAGCCTTTTAAAAATCAACAAAATTTAAAGAGAGATATTTTGAAAATTTTTCCTCCAACTATGTAGATGACATACAAAAGAAATCCACACTAGTTTTTAACTTAAGTTTTTTTTCAATGTTTTATCAATTGTGTTTGACTTTACTTATTCCATCCAGCCCATTGCTTACACATATGATTAAATGAAATTTTTATGAGAGAAATTTGATAAAGTGTGGTGTGCGATTCAAGATATTTATTCATTTGCTCGTGTTATGAAAAGTGAAAGTTATGTCTATTAAAATTTTCATTCTAATTTTATACTAAAATTCTAAATGTATTGGATCCCTAGAGGTCAAGTGTGTTCATATTTCTAAGCTAAGACTAATTTTCTTCTAAATTTAAGAATTTTTTTATAAATTCATTTATAATTTTATTTGTAAATTTTTAGTTACAAATGGAAATAGCTTCAGTGGTGAGGATTCTAAAATCTAAAGGTTATGTTCCCCACAATTTATTGACTTTTTATTTCACAGGTTTTATGTGCTATTAAAAATATAAATCAATAATAAGCCAAATTATGAGTCAACTTTTATATCATGTTGAATTATATGCATAGTAAAAGTGACTAATGGAAATGGAAAGTAGCTTGTGCGCGTGCACCTATTAAGGGCATAAGCTAACCACTTAAGCGGCATTCGTATTTATTTGTAAATTTTTTTGTGATTTTTCCAATGTGGGACTATGTTTTTTTTATGCTTATCGCAGGTGACATGGCATCATGAGGGGCATTCAATCTTTATGATTTATTAGATGCCGTTGATTGTCACTTAACTATAAGACATGTCTTTCTTCATCCTCTTGCTACAATCTCTCAAATTTGAGAGATTGAAAAAAATGCAACTACATCCTCTTTCTTCAAATTTTTATCCTTGTAATCCCCTTTGTAACTACATTTCAGCATAACGATCCATTGGAGTAACCTCCCCTTCTCACTAAAGTTATCATCAAAGAAGTGTAAAGAATCTATGTGATTCTGAAATTTTTTAGAACACGTTGACATGTAGTTAATTCTTAACACCCATCATGAGAATCAAAAGTATCTTCTTCCTCCACATCCACCGTTCTTTTTCCATCGATGATTTCTCTTGTAACCATAAATCTTCTCTTCTCCTTCATTGGATTTGTATTTCCATTCACGCTTCATCTTCCATGTGCTTGCATCTTGTAAGTCTTCCAAGTCAATCCAAACAAAAAAATAAATCATGAAATCTTTGTTCTCCAACATACGTGGCCAACAACAAAGTCTAAGTCCATATATGATCCTGTCTTTCCTGCAATTCCCATATCAGAAGTACATTAATATCTTTGTTTGACTAAACCATGTCACTTATCATCATCCAACCCTATCCATCTCTAATATTTTGTCTCTCCTACATTCTTAAATATTTCTTACAAGTTAAAGCCACATATTTGATAACATGCATATTTAACTTAAATTCTCATCTTATTTAACTAATATTCATGCTTATTTTATGTAATTATAATACATGTTATCCTAGTTTTATGAACTTTCTCCATTGGAATGCCATTCTACTAAAGTTCATATTTATGCATTAATTAATTTTAATTTATGTGTTTTATAAATATTTAATCTTTTACAAGGTTAAATAAATAGAAATTAATCATTTTCCTTAAATTACTTTGACTTTAGTAGATGTTTTGAAGAATAAATTTCAAGAAGAGAATGTTAGGATGATATAAAGAAGACTTCTTGAGAGATTATCCAAATTCATTATGAATTCATCTTATATTCTTCTTTTAATTTATATTTTAGATGTCATGATATCAAAAAGGAATAAATTTGTGATCCAATGGAGAAAATTTGAGTTTAAAAGGAGTTAGCTTTTAAAGATATGGATTTTTTGAATTTCTTAGATTTTTTTGGATTTTTTTAGAATTTATTTTGATTTTTTTAATGATTTTTAAAATGCAAAGGGGGTTTTATCTCACAGGACCCGCGGAGCTGACATGGCGCGTGGGACCTGCACGGATGCGACATGGCACGCAAGGCCACGTGGCTGAGCCGCGCGAGCCCACGCGGCGCCTGTGTGGCGCGGAGGTGGTGCGGACGCGTGGCAAGGCCACGCGAGTCCACGCGGACGCCCAGGTGGCGCCACATGGCGAGAGAGTGATTGGGCTAGCAGGTGAAGGGCCCAGGGTTAGTGGGCCTTGGTTAGATAGTTGGGGAGGTAACGCAAGGGCGTTATTTTACCCCATGTTATATACTCAAGTTTTCTGTCTTTTTCTTCCATGTGGGACATTGTTCTAGTGGAAATTCGTCGTTGTAGGACCTGTGACAGCGTCGCTGACAACATGCTAAATAAACATTATAAAACAGGATTATTGATGCATATTAAGGCATACATGATTTCATTTCCATGCATGTTATCATATTTATGTGTATTTTTCTATCATTTCATGAAAAAGTCATTATAATATAAAAAATACTTTAAATTACGGTTACATATGATGATTTAAAGATAAAATAATTTAATAACCCATCTTTACTTGAGATTATAGATGTTTTTAAAATTAAAATAATGGGAGAAATCATTTTATAAACATTTATTTATATTTTCTTAAGAGAAAACACTTTAAGAATACATGTATTATTAAAATAAAAATTAAAACTCTCAATATTTATTAATTTTGATTCTTTAGAATGAAAGATAATTAAATTTTGGATCAAGTGAAAGAAATTTGGATTAATTTGGAGTTATAATTTGAAAGTTATGAATTTTCAAATTTTAGGAGTTTTTTTTGGATTTTTCTAAAATTATTTTTGATTTTTAAATGATTAAAACAATTTAAAAATGAGCAAAAATGGGTTATATTTTCACGCGGGACCCACGTGGATGCGACGCAGCACGCAAGGCTATGTGACAGAGCCACGCGGACCCACGCGAGCCCCTGCGTGGCGCGGGGGTGACACTTGGCATGCACATTTATATTTACTTGTAACTATGGGGGTTATAGCACATATAAGCATTCCGTATTTGGAATTACGCTGACCCGTATATCGGTCACACCTTGTATACCCGCCATTCGCCTTTAATTTTTCTCGTGTGGGTTTAAGTTCCACATGATATTTAAATGTGCAGGACATGTGGCCGAAGGAGGATCGCTGGATCAGATGAAGAGCGATCGAAGCGCGTCGATCGGGTGTACTTGCGGTCCACCGGATTGCATCATAATGCACGTGGTTTAATCGAGAGTTATAACGGCTCAGATTTAATCGCGCGGGATGCATCCAGGGAGTCGGATCGCGATCCAATGGCGACGATCAAAAGGGTTTTATAATGCTTATCCACGCGTCTTGATGGGGAACAACCTGGTCGGGATCGGCGACCGTTCCTCACCACTTGGGCAGTGGACCTAGCAGGGAATGATGTGCATGCTCATGAGTTAGAAGAACAAATACGAGAGGGTCTAAACACTCCGACGATGGCGGTGATCGCCCGGAATCACAACAAGGGGGACTCGGATAAGCCGGGTCCTCCTGACAACAGGGTCCAGCAGGAACCGGTACGGTAGCGCGGCAGGTCCGTGGGTCCACGCGTCCCCCCTCAACCTGTCCAATCTGGGACCGGACCTACAGAATTCCTATCTAAAACCCACCCAACCCCAATGGTTATGGCTAGTCCTATCCCCGGCGGTGGATACCCACTCGAGTGTCACTGGAGGAATTAAAAGAATTCTCAAAGGGGTGACAGTGAACGCACCTGCGGGGCCGAGGCCCGGTCGGCTTTGACGAGTGGCAACGGGGAGTCCGGCAGCACGTCGATCCAAAGTATCCAGTCCAGAATGGACCAGGACCGCGAGGTGAGACTCGGGTTGGACTGTCTCACGCACCTCCTGGTAGGAGCCCCGCTCAATTTCCGGGAAGCGACGACCAAACGGCCCGACCCTCGACTCCCCAATAGACGAGGGAGGAGGAATCGGTCGCTAAAGGCTGAGCCCAAGACGTGTGCCGAGGCACGGGGCGGCGGCTGCTGGTAGGGCCAACGCGTGGGGCGTGGCGAATGCCGTGGCTCGGGCCGACGGTAGGGCTGCGGCGGACGCGCGGCGGGCACGGGTGGCAGCGGACGCGGCGGAGGGCGGCGTCCCCGGGCAAGTATCAGCTCCCGACAGGGGTACTGCTCGGAGAGGGCGTACGAGCGGCCTCGGGTCGGGCGGCAGCACACACGGTTGGCTGCGTCCAAGGGGGCCGCGCGCGTGGGGCGAAGGCGGCGTATTCCGGCGGGAACAGGTGGCGCCGTGGCCGGTAGATGCTGGGATGCTGGCGGGTGCAAGTGAGGGGCCCGTCGGCCCTCAGGAGTTGGCAGGCGCGGGAGACCGGGTGACCGGCCGGCGGGGGCGCGCGATTGGGGGTCCGGCGAACCGGCGTGTAGGTGGCAGCGGGCGGACCGGCGACGACGGCAAGCAGAGCTCACGACGCTGGTGGGCGGACCTTGCAAAGGCGACGCAGGTGGACGGACGGTGATTTCAGGGCCTTTCGAGACCCTTGTGAGATCTCCAGAGGGGCAGGACGCCCGGGAGACCTCGCGGGCTCGTGGAGGCGGCGGGATCCCAATGGAAGAACCCACCACCCACTCGGACGGCGGCGGCAGTGGCAGGACCTGAATCGGATGCAAAATAGATGTCCTTGGGTTTTTCTTTTGGGGAAGGGGAAGCCCAAGAAGGTAGGGATGAGCTAGGGGAAGAGGGAAGGATGCATGGTGAGGCTAGGCCATGATCTAGGGGGAGGAGGAGGAGAAGGAAGGTTCTCCCTTACTTCTTCTTCTTCGTCGTGAGAGGAGTCATCTTTTCGAATGATGCCTAAAAAAAAGGAGTCATCTCTCTCCTCCTGTTTATAGGTGGAGAGAGGGCTAGCCCAAAAGGGAGCCCTAATGGGCTTAAAATGGGCCCGAAGGGCCAAACATGCCCCGGGGGGGGGCCCGAGGCGGCGATCGGGCGGCCCGTAAGGCCCAAAAACGTCAGAAAATATCCCATTGGCCTTCCTAACATTAGGCCACTAAAAAAAAACAAACTCGTAAAGGGGAGACGATAGAGTCAACCTTTACGGGCGCCGCGTTGACTACGACGTGTAGGCAAATGCCGGATCCCTCACATCGGCCCGGGCTTGTCGCGCAGGCTGTGAGCGTGTCGTCTGTCTCGAATGGTCTCCATCACGTCTTCATCCTGACGGTCCATCAAGATTCAACCGCTGCGATATAATCGAAACGGTCCACGATGGACCGTTCCATCGTAATTGTTGATTAAACCCATCGAACGGCTACGCCCAGAACTTGTATAAATAGAGATGTTCTTCCGATTTCTTAAGCATTCGAGAGCAAATCAATCCAATTGATCTTTTTAGACACCAATACTCTTGAATCTCTCGATCCCATCTTCTTCTACACTCATTTCCGCACCTTTGGAGGCTTTGAGATCGAGATTTGGTTTAGTGGAGAGGGAGAAATCGACGCTTGAATCTCCACATCGCGTTCTCTTTGGATTTTCGATTATCCATGAGTAATTGAGCTAATCCAAGCGCAAATTGGGATTAGTGGAAGCGGTTTTTGCTAATCTATCATCCATTGATGTTTAATTTAGATTTAGATTAGGAATTGAATGTTTAATTTTGTTTAATTTTAGTTAAAATTGTGATTTACGATTTCAGAAAATTCTCTCTACTTCGATCTTCAATTTCTCCACGAAATCAAAGTCAAATTCGATGATTTTTGATTCCGTGGAAACGATTTGAAGTTCTCTTTCGTAATTTATCATTTCCCCCAATTTATATCATCAATTCCTTGTCTGATTTGATCAATTTTGAGAGATCATCATAAATTTCCTTATTTCCCTCTGGATTCAACCCTTATTTACCATTTATACCCCTTAATTCGAATTAATTTCATCAAATTGGTAAGTTTGGACTTTATTTTGACACGAGAACGTGTGAAATTGACAACCTCGTGCTCTCGTATTGAATGCTTGATTCGATCGAATTCTCCCCTTGAATGCCGAACGTACGTCAAGGAAGAAACCACACAAGTACTCTTCAATCCATGTGAATTGAAGCCAAATCTTCACGTCAATCGGGTTAGTAGTGTGAGTCAATCGTTTATCTTGCAATAATTTTTATTTAGATTCGATTTAGGTAGTTAATTTTTCTTTAAAAGTCGTTTTGTTCTTCATTTTTTCCCAAATTTAGTTTCGATTATTGCTGATTTTAAAATAATGATTTCTCCTTGATCTAAAGTTTGAATCACTTGATTCTGGTTTCATTGGGTTCCTTGTTTTATCAGCTTTCCGTGATAGCAAATTCGTAAAATTTCATGATCATTTGGACTCTGTCAATTTAACGTTTGACCAACTACTGTTCATTTTCAATTTGAATTTGAGCGTTGACTTGCGGGATCAATTGATCTTAAAATACAAATTGAAATTTGATGATTTTGGTCTCTTTGGAATCCTCTGGTTGTTAGCTTTCCTTTCTATATGAATTTCAAGATTTGGATGTCATTTGGTTAGTCAGTTTGAAGATTTACACCAAAGTGTTCATTTTGAAATTTTTGATCTCTTTGATTTTTATTAATTCATAATAAATCCAATTCTTCTTGAAAAATCACGAATTTTATATCAATAATTTCCATTTTCTCTATAGTTTTTGAATATATATTTTTTGTAACATTTTAAGCTCTGTTTATTCTCTGATTTTTAGAAAGTCAACTGTTGGTTAAAGTCAAGGCTTCGACCTTGACTTTTGACATTTCTGATTAAAAATCAATTTCTAAGTTTTTAAAATATTATATCCCATATATTTATTTTATTTCTACTAATTATATCTCACTTTCATTTCTTTAAATCCTTAATTAAACCTAAGTTTGACCAAGTCAACTCTGCGATAAAAGTTAGCTGTGTTATTTATGGATTGACCCGATCTTTACACTATACTTGATTTTATATCTTTGTTATTGAGAGTTCGAAATTATGAATTTTTTTTTTGACCGATGTTTGTGTGTTTTAATGACCGCATAAAATGCTTTGTCAATATTCATATAGTAGAAACCCTTTATAGATCATAACTCTTAGTATTCCAAAGTTTTCATTGACCATATTCTTTTCTTCTGATCTTTTAATACTAAGATTACTCTTTCAAAACCTATGTTTCTAATAGATTCAACTGTCAAACCCTAATCGGTCACTCAAGTTAGTACTGATGCGTGTAGAAATCATTGAGAACTCCTTCTTCGATATTTCTACTACCTTGGCCAAGGATTTCATCGCATCTCATTCCTTTGAGTCAATATCCTCAAATACCGAGTGTGGATGATCCCATCTTGACCACACAATCATCTTCGTGGACTTCATGTCGTATCCAATATATGACGTTTTAGATATCTCGTGGCTAGGGATTCGTAAGTCATAATCAAAACACGATCATCCATCCACATGATGTCTTTGGTGTCTCAAGTCAAAGGACCACATACACAACCATGACATGAATCAACCTGATTAACAATTAGGTATAATACCATTCAGGGATTCATACGGATCAATTCAGTGAACTCTTTCTCCAAAGAGCACCCACTATCTATCTTTAGTGTCTCCACACCGATGGCTATAGGATCGGCCATAATCATCATATGAGATGGATTAGATAGTGCTATTCGTTCTGGATAATTCAATGTCCTTCTCGAATATCCCACGAATAGGAATATTTAGAACATATGTTTAAAGACTAGAGATCACTATATTATGATCTCATCATAATTCACTTAGTCATTTCACATGCTCATGGACTTCATTGCAAACATCACACAAGAATGACAATG
Organism: Lemna minuta; assembly: GCA_024174645.1. Classification (NCBI taxonomy): domain Eukaryota; kingdom Viridiplantae; phylum Streptophyta; class Magnoliopsida; order Alismatales; family Araceae; genus Lemna; species Lemna minuta. The sequence goes on along the minus strand of CM044120.1, from coordinate 8,059,350 downwards.
AATAAATTTCATTTCAATGAACATCAACAAGATACATGAAAGTGTGATTGGCTTATAGGCCACATAATATCCATCAATGAGATCATAATACAATGATAATTAGTCTTTAAACATATGTTCTAAATATTCCTATTCTTTGGATATTTGAGAAGGACACTGAATTATCTGAAAAGAATAACACTATCTAATCTGACTCATATGATGAGTATGAATGATCCTATAGCGATCGGTGTGGAGAAACTAAGGATAGATAGTGGGTGCTCTTTGGAGAGAGAGTTCACTGAATTGATTTGTATGAATGCTTGAATGATGATTATGAAAATTGTCAATCAGGTTGATTCATGTCATAGTTGTGTATGTGGTCCTTTGACTTGAGACACTAAAGACATCTCGTAGATGCATAATCGTGTTTTGATTATAAATTACGAATCCCTGGCGATGGGATTTCTAAAACCTCATATATTGGATAAGAAATAAAGTCTTCTAAGATGATTGTGTGATCAAGATGAGATCATCCACCCTCGGTATTTGAGGAGATTGACTCAAGGAATGAGATGCGATGAAATCCTTGGCCAGGGTAGTAGAAATATCGGAGAAGGAGATCTCGATGATTTCCTACATGCATCAGTACTAACTTGAGTGACATATTCGGGTTTGACCATGCCCTAAGTCATTTATGAGTCTCATGTAGATGGATGATTATACATGCATGGTAATCAATGAAAACAAGGTGCCATAAGGGAGTCCTTACATACTTCATATCTCCTAGAATATGTGTTATAACTTGGTACCCAAATGGGCTGAGAACTGAACCTATCAATTGGGTTAAATCGATCCGTGATTAATTAATCTACATATTTATTTGGATAATTAATTAAGATTGACCAATAAGATATTATTTGGCCTATAGAGTTATTGACTAGTGAGATATGCGGACTTCGAGGGTCACGCACGTAATGTCTATAAATGTTGGTGGATGTAAACCTAATTATGAGGATTTTTATGAAAAAACCTCATAAGAGGAGAATGACCACAACTCTAAATGCCCATGCAAGCCTTGTGGGAATTCTCTCTTGTCTTCTCTTTCTCTCTTGGAGAAGAGATTTGAAGAGGAGATCCAATCATCTAGAGATTCTATGTATACATTAGCTGCTAGATACTTGAATAACTTCAAGAACTCCTTCAAGAGAACCTTACAAATATGTTTTCTCATACATACTAGATGATAAGATCATCTATTCTTGATGCCTCAATGTTTTGAATACCTGATTCAATATATTCTACTACATTTTATGTTTTGATTACAATTTGAAAGGCTTATCGACCTCAAAACCCAATAGGACCCACCTAGTTGGTATGCTTGTGGTGCTTCACGAGGCCTTGTGGGGGCCCATACATAGCACTGATTATCACGTGCAAAGATATAAAAGTTCATAGAAACTTTCAACTCAAGTACCTAAAAAGCCTTAATGTACTATTTGGTAAGCATCTCATCAACATAAGGAAAATACTCAATGCATAAAGTATCAAGTCTATTGGTTGTGGTTGATGAAGAGCAGAACATAAAAGCTTCTTCAATTGTTATATACCTAAGGGGAGATGTAGACTGATAACATGCAATCTTAACATGCAATTGCATGATTATTAATATAAATTAAGGCATAAAATATTTAATTTTTGTGCATGTTATCATAGTTTGAGTGCATATATATCATTTCATGCAAATTTAAGTTATAATATCAAGATCCACTATATTAGGGATAATTATATATTTTTAAGAATATATTTTTAAAGTAGATTATTCCCATCTTTATTTGAGATTATAATTAGGTTTTAATGCTAAATAATAAGAGAATACTTTTTATATACTTATTCATTTTTCTAAGTTTTAATTTTTTAGAGAAGTGATTGTATTTTTGAAATAAAAAATTATTGTCTGGTTGTTTAAATAATTGAACTCTTTAGGATGATAGATAATTTAATTTCTAATACAATGAAATAAATTTGGATTAATTTAGAGTTATATTTTAAAATTTATGAAATTTCTAATTTTTAGGGATTTTTTTAGAAGTTTTTGATTTTTTTAATTTAAAATTGATTTATTTGACTTAAATTCATTGAAATAATATTTTATATTTTCACATGCTGATGTGGTAGATGATGTGCCACAAGCAGAGAAAAAAAAGCATGCCTCATGGCGACATATTAGACTGCCACGTGTCGCATAGTGTACGCGTGTGCGAGTGCGCGTGTGTGCACGTGTGTGAGTGCGCGTGTGTACACGTGTGTGAGTACATGTGTGCGCAAGTGTGCATGGACGTGTAATTGAGGAGAAAGCCACCATTAAGGGTTTTCGGTAACTCCTTAATTACACATACCTTCTAAACACACATTTTCATTTTTATTTTTGCCATGTGGGATTTTGTTTCGTGTTTTAAGTGCGCAAGTGATGTGGCTGCACGAGGAGCCTCCGATGTGCGCGTTGAATATGAATCGTCAATTTTTACTTATGATGGGGGTATGCGGCGCAATCCTATTTGTTGCCGAATAATTTTTAAAACAATTTAATCTCAGACGTCGACTAGAGGAGTTATAATAACTGAGATTCAAACTGACGAAAATGCATTAGGAGCGTTAGATCAAGATCGAACAAATTGTGTCTCATGCATTTCTTCTTCGCGTGTGACGTGGCATGATCTCAGCGGTCCATCTCTGATCCAACGACCATGAGGTAACCATAACAATTTGCATCTCTGCATTTCATCAGAGCTGTTGATCGAAGATTAAACACTCCATCCGACGATTAAATATTGTTCAACATTGTAATGCATTATTGGATGTTTTCGAGTGATTGAACACTTCAGATACCACCATCCTTGAATCTCTTACTTCCAATCGCTTTTAGACTCATTTTTGCGTCGACAGAGTGGTTGGAAGTGAGATTTTGTCGGTAGAATAGGGATAATTCGCCTCTTGAATGCTGATGATAGCCTTCAAAATTGCGGAATGAAAAGCCTTAAATTCAACAATTGATTGGATCATTTCGATCTCTATCTCGGGTTAGATTATTTTTTATCCTCCTAATCTTTCGTCCTGTATCATTAGATTACAATTTAGGATCATAGATTTAGTTAATTTTGTTTTTAATTTTGGATTTCTCTCTCTGCACATTTGGAGATTTCTATCTAATTTTCTCTCTGATTTCTACATGAATCTTGATCCTAATCGATTGATTTTTGATTTTGTGGATTTGTCTTTGAGTTCTCTTTCTAAATCTATTAAAATCCCTAATTTATCACCTCAATTCATTGTCCGATTTGATCGAATTTCAAAAGACATCTCAAAATTCCCGTATTTCTCCGTGGATTCAACCCTTATTCACTACTATACTCCTTATTTTGTATTAGTTTCATAAAATTAGAGAGTTTGGTATTGTTTTTGACACAAATTGGTGTGTATTCAATGACCGCATCAATTCGGTCCATCATGGATCACATACCTAGCCTACAGGGAAGGGGTGAAACCACTTAACACAACCTATACCAAGATACATTTCAAGTCAAAACAATCCAACAACTCTAGCGTTACATGACAACATGATATTTAGGGATGAATTTTCGTTTAATAAGCTTGTGTTAATAGATAATTCACACTAATACAATGCACATTGTCACATTTTTATGAAAATTTTTCTTTCAATATACCATTTCACGAAAAGGCTCATTGATAAAATAAAAATTATACATGAAACTATATGATTAGTAATGCAAATTTAGGCATAAAACATTCCATTCTAATATATGCTATCATATTTTTGAGTGTTTATCTATCATTCTATGAAAAAGTGTATATAGAAGGAGGGTCAAATTTATAGAATTCTAGAGTGGACCCTTCCTTGGATAGTTCCATGAATTTATCCTTGCAATTTCAAAAAAATTCCTTGTTTGTAGTTGGGTGTTTGCTATTCTTTAGGATGCTTGACTGCAAATAGGGATGGCCAAAGATTGATCAAAACTTGGTCAACCGAACCCGACAGGGACCATTGGTTCCTCAAAATGGGCCTTTGATGATCTCAGTACAAGTTTGGTCCACTCTAGACACGAATTTGGTCTACGCTTGAGTTGAAAACAAACTGTCTCGCTTAAGCTTATTTCCTTGTCCAATCGTCCTGACCTTGTGCCCTAGGCCCTAGCGATTCAGTCAGTTCCTCATCTCCTATTGGTGACCCTACTCATCTCCTTGGAATTTTGCATCGATATTGGTCTTGCTGTCCTAGTGATTCCTCATAGTGGCAGTCTTGCTGTCTTTGATTTGCTTATCTCATCTAGGTAACCTCGCACCCAAGTGATTCCATCTGCATCCTGGTGTACTAGCACTGCTCTTGGCTGGTGACGTTGCTCATCTCCTTGGAATTTCCATTGGTATTGGTCTTGCTGTCCTGGTGATTCCTCAGAATGGTGGTCTTGTTGTCTTTGATTTGCTCATCTTGTCTAGGTAACCTCGCGCCCAAGTGATTCTGTCTGCATCTTGGTGAACTAGTACTGCTCTTTGGGGTTTGTTGATTTGCCCTCTTGTGGTATTACTGTCTTCAATCTGCTCATTGACGAGACGAAACCGCGAGGTCGTCGATTTCACACGGTATCGCGTAAAAAATAAAGCCTAATTTATCAATTTTGAGAATTAATCACGAATTCAAGGGTATAATGGTAAATAAGGGTCGAATCCACAGGGAATTAAGGAATTTCTTGATGTAATCTTCAAATTTGATCAAATCGGACGAGAAATTGATGGTAGAAATAGGGGAAAATGGTATTTTAAGAAAGAAGACTTCAAATCAATTCCATGGAATAAAAAATCGTCAAATTTGGACTTGATTTCGCAGAGAAATCAAGATTTGAAGTGGAAAGAAAATTTCGAGGCGAAGAAATCGCGATTTTGCGAAATTTCGATGAAATTAACCTCTAATTCCTAATCTAAACTGAAATTAAACGTGATAGGAGGTTAATTAAGGTAAAACCGCTTCCACTAAACTCAATTAGTGATCAAAACGAGGTGATTAAGCCGATTAATCACCAAAAACGTGAAGAACGCAAACGTGAGCTTCAAGCGTCGATTTCTCCCTTAATTCTCCACCAAATCTCGACTTCAACCCCTCCGTGGATGCGGAAATGAGAGAGGAAGAGGAAGAAATTTAGAGAAACGAGAAGAATGGTGTATAGACAGCTCAATTTGCTTGAGATTCAACTCGGATGCATACATTCGTGAAGATTAAGTCTATTTAAAGGGCTTTAGATCGTAACCGTTCGATTGAAACGATCGATGGTTACGATAAGTGGACCGTTTTTGAATAAATTGTGATCGTCCGATCGTGGATGGAGCACCAGGATGATCCCTCTGATAAGCGTTATAAAAGCGCTTCAGATGTCGCCCCTTGGATCGCGATCGGACGGCTGAGATGCGATCTGGGCCGAAGCATCTCAGCCGTTATAACGCTTTTTTAAAACGCACGTGCTTTGATGATCATCCCGTGATCCAGCGTCCACGCGATCGACGCGCCTCGTTCAATCGCTCGTTCGATCCGGCGCTCCTTATCGTGCCACGTCACCTGCACGGTGGATTAGTCCCACACGGAATTGATTTTACGAAACCGTCGGGTTTATAAGACCCGACGGCTTTATAAGTCGAACACCTCTTTTGATATACTGAAGGGCTTAAGACCTCTTTATATATAGTATATAGAAATAAATGCTAAGTGTATATAATGCGCCACGTAGGCGCTGCGCGGGTCCACGTGGCGCTGCCACGTGGCCTTGCGTGCCACGTCGCATCCACGCGGGGCCCGCGCGAAAAAAAAACTTTTTTTTTATTTTTAATAAAAAAAAGCAGTTTAAAAATCGAAAATAAAATCAGAAAAAAACCGGAAAAATCCCTGAAAATTATAAAATTCATAACTTTGAATATATAACTCCAAATTAATCCAAATTTCTTTCATTTGATCCAAAATTTAATTATCTATTATTCTAAAAATTTAAATTTAATAAATAATAATAGTTGAAATTATTATTTCAAAAATACATTCATTTATTAGGATTTTAAACTTTAGAAAATGAAATGAATGTTTTTTAAAAATTATTTCTCTTATTATTTTAACTTTATAAACAGTTATAATCTCAAAAAAATATGGGTTATCAAATTATTAAACTCTAATTTACCAAAATTAACCCTAAATTAAATTATTTTGAGATTATAATGACTTTTTAGGAGAATAATAGAAAATTACATATAAATATGATAAGATGCATGGAAATGAAATCATTTATGCCTTAATATGCAATAAAAATCATGTTTTATTATGTCAATATAGCATGTTATCACTCATCTCATTCGGGTGACATCGTGGCCTAGTGATTCCATCTGCATTGTGGTGACCCCTGTAAACCAATCTTGGATAAAAAATTAGACGTCAGTTTATCTTTCTATGACAAATCTGGATTCATCTTTCTATGAAAAATCTCGATTCCCCTTTCTATCAAAAACCCTATGCTATCTTGTATCTTCCTTCAAGCAACAGAGTTTTTCCTTTCTTGTATCTTGCATCTTTTTTCTAACTAGGTTGTATGTCAAGGTTTGATAGTAGATCATGTTCTTGTGATTTTTTTGTGAATCTTTAATTTTCGTACCCTCTTTATGTATCTCTCATTTGCATTTTTGCTTTCAGATTGAAGAAAATTTAGATTAGTTTTTTTTTTCAAATTAGTTCACGTATATATCAGATAAGATTCCTTCCTCAAATTTAAATTTTGTTAAGTTCAGATTTTTTCTGATTTTTGTGTTTTTGATTTGAATTGGGTTAGATTTTGATTTCTACTTCTATCTCTATTAAATCTAGTTTCTACATCTATTTAATTATGATTATATATTTAAAAGGATTTTATTTCTATAGGTGTTAGATGTAATTTATATTTTATCAAGTTTTGATTTTTTTCATTGACAAAAATCCTATTAGTAGTAAATATCATTTGTGTTTGTGTGATATGCTTTTTTGATTTCAGATCAGGGAAAATTTAGATTAGGTCTCATTTCATGTTTTTTTTTGGATTTCAAACTAGGTCACATTTAGATCAGATAATATTCCTTTCTTAATTATAAATTTGGTTAAGGTTAGATTTTTTCTCTCCTGATTTTTGTGTTTTTGATTTGTATTGGGTTCGATTTTTGATTTTGATTTCTACCTCAATCTCTGTTAAATCTCGTTTCTATATATCTATTTAATTCTGATTATATCTTTGAGAGAATCTGATTTCTATTGGTGTTAGATCTAATTTATATGACATTAAGTTTTGATTTTTATGATTGAAAAAAATTACATTATTAGTAAATATCATTTGTGTTTGTCTCATTTGCTTTTTTGATTTCAGATTGGGGAAAGTTTAGATTTGGTCTCATTTCATATTTTTTGATTTAAAATTAGGTCACATATAGATCAGATAAGATTCCTTTCTTAATTTTAAATTTGGTTAAGTTTAGATTTTTCTTCTTCTGATTTTTGTGTTTTTGCTTTGAATTAGGTTTGATTTTTCATTTCTTTTTCTATGTTTATTAAGTCTAGTTTCTATGTCTATTTAATTTTAATTATATCTTTGTAAGAATCTTATTTCTATTTTTCCATTATCTAATTTACATGTCATTAATTTTTGATTTATATCATTGACAAACATCCTAATAGTAGTAAATATCATTTGTGTTTGTCTCATTTGCTTTTCTGATTTCAGATTGGGGAAAATTTAGATTAGTTCTCATTTCATGTTTTTTGATTTCAAATTAGGTCACATATACATCAGATAAGATTCCTTTCTTAATTATAAATTTGGTTAAGTCTAAATTTTTTTACTTCTGATTTTTGTGTTTTTGATTTTTATTGGGTTTGATTTATGATTTTGATTTCTACTTCTATCTCTTTTAAATCTAGTTTCCATATATCTATTCAATTCTGATAATATCTCAGAAATAAATTGATTTGTATGGTTCTTATATCTAATTTACATGTTGTTAAGTTTTGATTTTAATCATTGAAAAAAAATTCTATTAGTAGTAGATATCATTTATGTTGTGTGATATGCTTTTTTGATTTCAGATTGGGGGAACTTTTGATTAGGTCTCATTTTATGTTTTTTGATTTCAGAATAGGTCACATTTAGATGAGATAAGATTATTTTCTTAATTTTAAAATTTTTTAAGGTTATATTTTTAATGCTGTTTTTTGTGTTTTTGAATTGGGTTTGATTTATGATTTTGATTTCTACTTATATCTCGATTAAAATCTAGTTTCTATATATCTATTTTATTCCGACTATATCTCTAAAAGTATCTAATTTCGATTGTTCTTATGTCTAATTTATATGTCATTTAGTTTTTATTTTTATCATTGACAAAAATGCTATTAGTAGTAAATATCATTTGTGTTTTTGTAATATTCTTTTTTCATTGCAGATTGGGGCAAACTTAAATTAGGTGTTATTTTATGTTTTTTGATTTGAAATTAGGTCACATTTAGTTCAGATAAGATTCCTTTCTTAATTATGCATTTGGTTAAGGTTATATATATTTTTTTCTTTCTGATTTTTGTGTTTTTTCTTTATATTGGTTCCATTTTTGATTATGATTTCTACTTCTATGTCTATTAAATCTGTTTAATTCTGATTATATTTTCGAAAGAATCTGATTTCTATTGGTGTTATATCTAATTTATATGTGATTAATTTTGATATTTATGATTGACAAAAAATTTATTAGTAGTAAATATCATTTGTGTTTGTCTCATTTGATTTTTTGATTTCAGATTGGGAGAAATTTTGATTAGGTCTCATTTTAAGTTTATTGATTTCAAATTAGTCACTTTTAGATCATATAAGTTTATTTTCTTAATTTTAAATTTTCTTAAATTTATATTTTTTTCAGATTTTTGCGTTATTGATTTTTATTGGCTTGATTGTCTATTATGATTTCGAATTCTATCTCTATTAAATCCAAATTCTATATCCATTTAATTATGATTATGACTGTGAAAGAATATGATTTCTATTTGTCGTATATCTTACTTTTGAAAGTATAAATTAAAATCAAAAGTCAAACCCAATAATAATCTAAAACACAAAAATTAGCAAAAAAATCCTAACTATTACCAAATTTAAAATGAAGAAATTAATCTAATCTCATCTAAATGTGACCTAATTGCAAGCTTAATCAAATTGTCCCCTTACAAGCTTCTCAATGGTTTAATGACTCACTTAATCAAATTCAAAAATTGATATAGATTAGTACTAACACAGAATTGAAAATTTTGATTTTAGATCAACAAAGTTAAGAATTCAAAGTAGAAAAATCATATTAGAAAAATGAAAGCAAAGATTATCGAAAATCAGAACACAAAAAAAAATCAGAAAATTCATACAAAAATTTAAAAATAAATAAAAAGAAAAATTTTAATAGAAATTGAAAATTCAGCAATTAGAATGATTCACATAGAAATCCATAAAAGGTTCTAAAATATAAAAATATTCACATAAAAAGATTCTAAAATATAAAAAATTCAGAAAAGGTTTAGAAAGAAAATAGAAAATAGAAAATAAAAAATTTAAATAGAAATTTTTAAGGGTTGTCCTAGAAATCGGAGGTTGTTTCTTCCAGCTTGAGATTTGGAGATTTTCACGAGAATTGATCCAATGTGCTCGAAGGCATCCTCCTTAGAAGTTTCTTGAGACGACGATCTGTAGAAAGAAGTGACAAGCTTGGAAATGTACAATCCTTCCATCTTTTTATCGCCGACTTGAAGCAGAGCGTTGACGCCAAAATCAACTTGAGTGATATTGACCAATAGCATTACAACAGGATGAGAAATCGTGAGACTGCTGCTCGGCCTGTGTCGATGAATTATATCAACACAAGAACTCGCAACTTCGAGAGAGGCGAGTTTTTCGTAGATAAGGGATTATGCGAGAGGTTGATCAAGGCATCCGCTGCAACCATAGGAATTTGGGCTTCTAAAGAATTATCCTCGAGGAGACGTAAGAGAGAGGGAAGAGCGAGGTTGGCATGCAAAGTCAGGATGAGAAGGCTGTCTTCGGAGCAGGTGAGTCCGCTGACGATGTCGATAGCGCCTTTTCTCAACTGCGGGGAAGCAGATGACAAGAACCCTAGGAACTCTGACACCATAGCAAGAGACACCATAGTGAGAGATGGAGAGAGATTGTCGTGAGAGAGAGAGAGAGAGAGAGAGAGAGAGAGAGAGAGAGGTTACCAAGACAGCAAATCCAGCACCGCGAGGAATCATCAGGATAGTAACAGAGCAAGATCTCAAGAAACGAACAAATAAATTGCTATGGCAATTTTTGAACTCGGTCGAGGACCGAATTCGTGTCCAGACTGGACCGAACTTGGACCACGACCGTGAAAGGCCCATTTAAAGGGACTGACGGTCTTGGTCCGGTTTGGTTGACCGACTTTTGGTCAGGCTTTGGCCATCCCCACTTATGGGCATATCGAGCGGCTTACAAGACACCCATCGGATGTCTCCGTTCTGACTCATATTCTGGAAGGCATATCATCTTCCAGTTGAGCTTGAGCATCGAGCATATTGGGCAATCAAGAAGCTCAACTTATCTGTGGACGAAGCAGGTAAACAAAGACTTTTCTAGCTTCAAGAAATACAGGAGCTAAGGCACAAGGCATATGAGAAGACCAAAGTCTTTCATGACAGACGCATGAGAAGATGAACCTTCCAAGTCAACGAAAAGGTTTGGTTGTATAATTCTCGCGCTAAGCTTTTTCCAAGGAAGCTGCGCTCAAGATGGGTCGATTCTTACGTGGTCATGGAATTTTTTGAGAGAGATCCATACTTATTTTGGATATCAAATCTGGCAAAAAATTCAAAGTAAATGGCCATCATCTTAAGCCTTACCTCACTGCTGAGCCACCCACACCAGAAGAGACGATAAATCTGCATCTTCCCGAGATACATGAGGACGTGACGACTGTATCACCCTCATCTCATCAATTGTCATGAGCTTCATTAAGTTTCGTCTTGCTGAAGACGTAGAACATAGCGTTCTTGGGAGGCACCCCAAGGTTATCCTACTGTTTTCTTTTGTTTTTGTTTTTATTTGTTACCAGTTGACCGGTATCAACGAAGAAATACAAGAAAAAGTGCAATTAAGAAAAATCAAAATCAAGAAAAATTCTGACATGCATCAACAAGCCTAAATGAGTTTTTTAAACCCTTTTACTTCTCACCTTCAGGTTATAGTCTTTTTCATGTCATGCATGATATTATTGCCATATTTTGATTAGCATGATGATTTCATTGAGGGCAATGAAAAGTTTAAGCTGGGGGTGAGGACTTAGAAAAACTCAATAATTTTTCAGTAATTTTAAACTTTTTACTTCTAAAAACTCTTATTTTTCAAAATTTTTACCACTCTTAATAACTTAGAAGTCTTGACATTTTGAGATCCTATCACTAGAGATGTAGAAGTGACAAGCCTTATAGCCCTTGTGATTAAATTTTGAGTCATAAAGCCAAGTGACATAGAGAAACCGTGGATTCTTTTTAGTGGTTGACTTCTTCGGGGTTGGGTATCTAACGGGCACCAAGGAAAAATGAGTAATGAGAGGTTGAAGTTCTATTGGATTGAAATGGAGAGACTTTGAGTGAAGTTCAAGAAAATTCCTATCCCCTACCATACATCAATTGAACCTTATTGGTGTGAGAATTCCTTGCTTCTAAACTTTCCCTAAAAGAGTGCAATGAGCCATAATTCTTGATGCACTTATCTTTTTCTTTTAGGCATTTAGTTCCACTTTTTCCTTTCCAGTCAATTAGTACACCCATTTTCAGCGTTATTGATGATAATTACACTCCCAAGTGATATACACATCCATCACATCTTTTTCACAATTCCCTTACAAATTTATATCCCTTCATATTACACTTCAGATTTTTGAATACTTTCTTCAAACAGCAAGAACTCCTTCATATCCTTGTTTTATGTAAATTCTTCAAAATTTATCTTCTTCTTCTCTAAAAAAAAAATATATAAAAGAAGAAAAGAAGAAAAGAAAAAGAGGAAAAGAAGAAGAAGAAGAAGAAGAAGAAGAAGAAGAAGAAGAACATAAGAAGAAGAAGAAAAGAAGAAAATATGAAAATATGAAAATATGAAAAGAAGAAAAGAAGAAAAGAAGAAGAAAGAAAGAATGAAGGAAATGGAAGGAAGAAGAAATAGAAAGAGAGGAATAAGAAAAGTGAAAAGAAGGAGAATAAAGGGAATACCATCTCTACCATGTCCAAACCATCTTTAACCATCTCTACCCATCAATACCATTTCCATTACTTCCATTCTATTCCTACATTTCTATATCATTTCTATCACTCCACACCATCTCTACCACTTCTATCTCACCTTATCTTTCATCATCATCCACATCATTTGGGAGAATAATTAAATATCAGTGGTACCTTCTTTGTATATAATATCCATCTTGTTTAGATGAATGTTTGCTTTTAACCAAGTCATTCCTTTAGATATAGTGTCTTTTTATTCTTTCATCCACCTCATAACAATGCATCATAAAATAGGAAATCCCTTTGCAATGCACTATTTATAGGAGGAAGACGAGTTGAGGGGAATCCTAATGCACTAAGTAGCCTCCAAAATGAGTGGAGTGATGTACTGAATGTGAGAGGTGAGGATTACATCTGCTTATGAGAGTGAGAGAATATTTTCATTCCCATAGCATCAAACCTTAGATATGCTCACCTCGATTACAATTGAGTATTGACTCAAGCATTAGCCGATGAGTACTACCATAATATGCTCTAAGGAAGTCAACTTCATTATGGAATTTAGATCACCATGGTCGATTCTATGAGGAAAAGTAATTACACATTTATACACTTCACTTCTTTAGTTTTAGGATCAAAGGATGAAAGGACTTTCTAGGAAGATTATGTAGTGAATTGCTAAAAGACTAGTAATTATTCAAGTTGGGGGGGTGTGATAACATGTAATTTATACATGAATTTACGTGATTATTAATGCAAATAAAGGCATTATTGTTCTATTTGTATGCATGTTATCATATTTTAAGTACATTTCAATCATTTTATGCAATTTCATGTTATGATATAAAAATACATCATTTTATGGATAATTATGTGTAATTAAACAATGTGATTCTAATCCTATTTATATTTGAGATCATAATTATATTTTCATGATTAAATAATAAGAGAAAAGATTTTTATTTACACTCAATTATTTTTCTAAATTTATTTTATAAGAAAAATGAGTGTATTTATTAGGTTAAAATTAATCTCTTGTTATTTTAATATTTGGACTTTTTATAATGATAGATATTCAATTTCTGATCCAACAAAACAAATTTGAATTAATTTGGAGCTATATTTTGAAATTTATGAATTTTTGAATTTTTAAAAATTTTATGGAATTTTTTTGAATTTATTCAACTGTATTTTTGATTTTTAAATAATTAAAAAGAATGAAAAATGTTTTATTTACTGCGTGCTGATGTGGCAGAGCGTTGCCATGTGGCGACGCATGGACGTGTGTCTGCGTGACACGTGTACACGTGTGCGTGACACGTGTGTGTGTGTGCATGACACGTGTGCGCGAGTGTTTCATCAATAGGTTAGAGCATCCTTAACAGATTTAAGCTGAGGCACTAATCCTGTGTATCATATATAGTCGATTAAATGTAATAATTTATTCTGTGTGCGACTATGTTTCTTTGTTTATGTTTCAGGTGACGTGGCGCAATGTGAGACGTTCGATCGCGAGATTGAATCACGTGCGTCAGATGTCACTTACTCAGAGGGGTATGTGGCGACATCCAATTAAACGATGATTTAATTGAATTGGTGTTTAATCTCAGGCGTCCATCTTGGAGTTATAACGGTTGAGAGTGAAAGCGCCTGATGGACACATGGATTCATCGCGATCGTCCGATGAAGATCCAACGGACGAGATGAAAGGACGCGTTTTCTTCACGTGCAATGTGGCGGAATCTAGAGGCTTCATTTCCGATCATACAGATGCGACTTAGTCATGTCGATTCGTCAAATGACGTTTAATCCTAGCTGTTGATCGCATCGAATCGGCGCATTTGACGGTTACGCCCAAATTTGCCTATAAATTGAAATGTTTTTCCCGACAAAAATGATTCCTTGGGTTTTCGAGCAAATCGAACTGTCTAGACACCAAAATCTGAGCATATTTTGATTTGTACATCTTCTAGACTCATTTCCACGTCCAAGGAGTGTTTGAAATCAGAAATTAATTGAGGGAATTGGAAGAAATCACATCTTGAATGCCAAACTTAGTTTTCAAAATCGTAGAATGAAAAGCCTTGAATATGAAAATTAATTGGATCATTTCGAGCGCCACCCTGGGTTAGATTGCATGTTTTCATCCTAATCTTTCATCATTTAGCATTAGATTTACATTTTGAATCGTAGATTAAGTTTAATTTCGTTTTAATTTTGGTTTTTCAATGATTTTTGCGATTGAATTCTACCTTAATTTTAAATCTCGATTTCTCCGCAAATTCTAATGCAAATTCAGTGATTTCTGATTCCGTGGATTCGTATTGGAGTTTTCTTAATATACTAAATTCCCTAATTTCTCAACTCAGTTCATTGTCTAATTTGATCAAATTTCAAAGATGTCTAAAAAATTCCCTTATTTCTCCGTGGATTCGACCCTTATTCACCACTTTACTCCTTAATTAGTTATTTTATCATTTAATTGGTGAGTTTGGAACTTGCTTTGACACGAGATCGTGTGTATTCAACGACGCATGAAATCATTATCGTCAGCTATTGACAAATGTTTTAGTGCGATCATTGAAAACACATTAATGCGTGTTGAAACAATTACAATACTCACTAATTTAAAGCAAGACTTGATTAGTATAATGATGAATAAGGGTCGTATCCATAGAGAAATAGGGATTTTTTAGTTGTTCTTCTAAATTCATCCAATCAAATGACCAATTGTGGTAAGAAATTAGGGATTTTTGTATATTTGGAAAGAAGACTCCAAGATGAATCCATGGAATAAAAAAGTGCTCTATTTGGATCAATATTCATGGAGAATTAAGGAGTAAAATCTAGATAGAAAAATCGATCACAAAGAGAGAGAATTGGATAACATATCTCAAAGTTAATCTAATCTAATCTTTGAAATTAAAATCTAATTATAAACAACAAAGGATTGGAAGGAAACCATGTAATCTACCCCAAAATCATGATCAAAATGATCCAATTGATTTCCGGATCAAAGGCTTTTCATTTCACATTTTTGAAAATGAATATTTGGAGTTCAAGAGGTGAAATCTCCTTATTCTATGGATGAAATCTTGATTTCAATTACTCTTTGGGTGCAGAAATAAGTGTAGAAGAGGAAGAAATTAAAAGATTTAAGGATTGAGTTGTCTAAAAAATTAGATTACTCAAAACTTCCAAGAATGCAATTTTTTTCAAGGAGAGAGAATTTATAATGGTCTAACATTGGGTGTGACCGTTGGGTCTTCTGGTTGATGAGATCAATGGTCACGATGGAATCCGAGGAGGCAATTGCTGTAGTTAAGTTACAATCGTGGGATCTTCATTGGAGCATCAAGATTGCGCCACATGATTGTGATAACAGAGAGCATCAGGAAATCTCATCCATACAATCGTGAGCTGTTGTTTCATATCTCAAATGGTTCTTCGATTCTTGGCTATTATAACTCCTTAGATGAAAAGTAAAGAGTGATCCATTGAATAAAATGAATCGTTGTGTACTCAAATAATGCTACCTACCCCCTTCACTTAAGTGAAAGTAAAGGGCTTGAATTAAATGTCATTTATGAGCATTTATTGGATTCTTGTGAGCGTGTCGCGTCACTTGCGATACAACATAAAGAAACATAGTCCCACAATAAAAATAATTGCAGAAATTTTTGCAAATTAATACAAATACAAACATAGTGGTTAGCTTATGCCCTTAAAGGGCGGTTAACCACCAATGACATGATAATCATGTGCCACACGTGCCTCACGTGTTATGTGTAAATGACACCACATGGCAAAACTTATACATGTGTGACATGCCATCATTTGGGCACACTCAATTTTTTTAATGTTTTATTTAAAATAAATTTAATATAAATTCAGAAAAATTTAAAAAATTTCTAGAAAAATCCCTTAAAATTAAAAAATATTCATAACTTTTAAAATAGAACTCCTTTTTAATCCAAATTTTTTTTGATCAGAAATTAAATTATCTATCATTCTAAAAATTCAAATTTAATAAGTAAAAAGAAAACAAATTTTATCCAAAAAAATAAATAAATTTTCTTTGGAATTAAAAAAATAAATTTTATCTATTTTCTTTGGAAAATAGAACTAGGAAAATAAATGAGTATACATAAAAATATTTTCTCTTATTATTTGTAATTAAGAATTTTTAATAATCTCAAATAAAGATGAGAATGATCTTCTCTAAAATATATTATTTATTATGGATAAGTATCCCTAGAATAATGTATTTTGAAATGATAACTTTGAATTGTATAGAATGACAGAATTAATTTTTTAATATGATAACATGAATACAATTGGAATGTTTTATGCCTTAATTTGTCTTAATGATCAGGTAATTATTGGTATAAATTGCAAGTTATCAGCTATAGTCTACAACTTGAAGTTTCTAATTTTTGGCGGAAATTGCAGAGCCCAGTGATAGACCGAATTGGTGTGGTCGTTGAATACACACCAATTCGTGTCAAAAATAATACCAAACTCACCAATATTATGAAATTATCAGAAATTTAGAAGTATAGTGTTGAATAAGGGTCTAATCCACGGAGAAATAAGGGAATTGGAGAAATCTTTTGAAATTCAATTAAAAAGGACAATGAAATGTGGTGAGAAATCAGGGAAATTGATATTATTTGGAAAGAGAGCTCAAAGACGAATCGACAGAATAAAAAATCACTAGATTTGGATTATGATTTGCGGAGAAATCAAAGAGCGAATTCGGTAGAAATTTCTGATCACGAAGACAGAGAAATTCAAAATAAAGTTAAAAATTAATCTAATCTACGATTCTAAATTACAATCTAATGATATAGGATAAAAGATTAGGATGAAAACACATAATCTAGCCCGAGATAGCGATCAAAATGATATATTTAATAGTCACATTTAAGAGGATCGTTGGTGTTTAAGAGGCAAATTCTCCTTCTTTGATTGACCCAATCTCACTTATCACCACTCCGTAGAAGCAAAATTTTTTATAGAAGTGATTGGAAGCAAGAGAATCAAGGACGGTGGTGTCTAAATAGTTCAATTACTCGAAAACATCCAATAATGCTTAACAATGTCGAAGACCATATCAACTTATAACAAATTTGGGCGTAACTGTTGGATGTAGCGTTTAATCTTAGATCATGGCCGTTGGATCGGAGAGGGATCGCCGAGATTTTGTACATCGCACGTGAAGAAGAAACGCATGAAATGCCATCCTTCCGATCTTGATATAATGCTCAGTATTTAATTTCATCGATTGTAATCTTAGCTGTTATAATTCTTTTGATGAACGGTTGAGATTAAATCATTTTTAAAATGATTCGGCGATGAGTAGAAATGCACCATGTACCCCTCACCTTGAGTGACAGTTGACAATCGCGATTTAATCGCGCGATCGGACGCTCCACGCACTGCCATGTCACCTGTGCATATAAAAATATGTAGATAGTCCCACATGATAAAAATTTAAGCGATTGCGCATGTATATAATGAGTATGTAAATAAGGAGTTAGCTTAAATCCTTAGCATGATACTTTATCCTTATTTACACACACACACGCGTACACACACTTGCGCACACGCACACACGGGCACACACGCGTAGTTGCACATGGGTATACATATGCATATACACATATACGCTGCCACGTGGCGCATCCATACACTGTCACGTGGTGGCACCGTTTTTTGTTTGCGCCAAGTCACCTATCACGTCAGCACATGATATAAATATATATTTTAATGAATTTAATTCAAAACAAATCGAATTAATCTCATAAAAATTCAAAAAGAATATAGAAAAATCCTTAAAAATTAGAAAATTCATAAATTTCAAAATACAACTCCAAATTAATCCAAATTTGTTTCATTGGATTAGAAATTAAATTATCTATGATTATGAAATGTCAAATTATTCAAATAACTAGATAATATTTTTTATTTTAAAAATATATTCATTTCTCTTAGAAATTAAAACTTAGAAAAATAACTGAGTATATAAAAAGTATTTTCTCTTAATAATTAATATTAAAATCTAATTATAATCTCAAATTTGTATGGGAATAATTTAAATTAAAATAGATTCTTAAAAATATATAATTGATAACATGCAATTTCATGCATTAATATCATGCATTGTCATACATTTATTCTTTTAAATATAATCATAAATGCATGTTATCATGATTTAAAATGATGAAAATGATAATTTTAGGTTTAAAAGAATGTTCTTGATATTTCATAAAATTACAATATTTTTAGAGAATTTAATGGCATAAATTTTAAGGAAGTCTCTCTCTCTCTCTCTCTTTCTCGCGACAGAATTTCCCATCGCGAGGAGAGGCGAGATGGAGTGAAAATCTCTCTCCCTCTCTTGTCATTTCTCTCCCTCGTCTCTCCTTCTCTTCCTCGCGCATGCGTGCGTGCGGAAGGGAGAGAGGAAGATTTTCCCTCTCTCCCCGTTTTCTCTCTCTCTCTCTCTCGTGACGGAATTTCCGTCGTGAGGAGAGGCAATAGGAAGAGAAATTCTTCCTCTCTCTCTCTCTCTGTCTCTCTCTCTCTCTCTCTTTCTTTTTTCGTCTCTCTTTCCTTCTTCCTCTGTCTTCTCTACTTTTCTGCTCTCCCTCACCATTTCTCTATCTCTCAAATTCTCTCTCTCTCGCGCGCGCGAGATTCCATTCTCGCGACGGAAAATTTTCCGTCGCGAGATCTTTCTCCTCACCTCATCTCTCCACGTCCTCTCCTCTCTCTCTCTCCCTCCGAATTCCTCTCCTCTCCTCTCTTCTCCCTCACTCTCCACGATCTCTCCTCTTCTCTCCCATTCTTTCTTTCTCCCTCTCTTCCGGGTTTCTCTTCCTCTCTCTCCCCCATTCCTTCTTCTTTCTCTTCCTCGCGCACGCGTGTGCGGAAGGGAGAGAGGGAGATTTCCTCTCCCGATCGCTCTTCCCTCTCGCTGCCTTCCTCTCTCTCCCCTCTCCTTCTCTCTCCTCGTCTTTCCTCTCTCTCCTTACCTCTCTCGCGACGGAAATTTTTCCGTCGCGAGTTCTCTCTCCTCTTCTTCCCTTTACTTTCTCTCTCTTTGCAGGTTTTGCAGGTCTGACTCACGTTGACCGAACTGGTTTTGACCGGAGCGGTTTAACCGGGATACTTAAAGAGAGAAGCATCAAATCAACGTTCAGAAATGCTCCAGACTAAAATCGCTATATCTCACGATCTTGATGGAGTTACGGGCTGAAATTTTGTGGGCTTGATTGTCATTTCAAGCTCCAAGAATCTTCTGGGGCTGATTTAAGTTCTGAGACTAGAAAATTAGGGTTATCAATGTTTTGTTGTTTGCTTCTAGCATTAGCTAGCCAGAAGGAAAGAAAGCAGTGATGGATCATTGTTCATGTGTTGAACTTCATTCTCAGTGAGTTTCTTCCCTCTTCTGTTCATTCTTCGTGTTGGATGCAAGACGCCGAGTGCGGGTGAAATATACGGCTCTCGAATGTATGTTTTGATTAGGGAGCATCACTGGATCGTATTTTCATCACGAATCTTTAAATTAGGATCATTTTCTCTCCATTTCTTCCATTTTCCTCATCTGTTCATCCACATTTTCCATATGTACAAATCCTAGAAACAACATTTCTACCTTCGATCAAGGGTTTTCAATCTTTGCAAGGAGTTTGGAAGCACTTGTTCGGTTCATTTCATCTCCGTGCTCATTTTCTTCCCTTCACCGTCCATTTCCGCTTTCTTAATCTAAAAATACCAAAAATAATCTTATGATTTCAATCTCTTAACCTTCCTCTCTGTGGATTCGACCTTGACTTGCCACTGTTCTAATCTAAAAGTCAGATTTGATGAGTTGAGTATAAATTTTGTTTGATACGTAAAAGCGCGCATTCGACGACCGCGTTTTTACGCCTATCAATAATTATCTTGAAAATAATACATTTTGAGATTATAAGTTAAAATTGCATGAAAGGATAGATATGCACTCAAAGTATGCCAACATTTATACAAATTAAATTCTTTAATTTACAATAATGATCCAGCGATTTGCCTTAATTTTTGCATGTTAAGATTGCATTTTATCATCCAGCGAATGAGCTCATTGAGAAGCTATCTTCTATTGAGATTGAGGATTTATGTGAGGAAGGTTTTGCCATATTAGAAGAGAGGTATTTTTATTTATATTTTATTCTAAATAAGGATTAGAAATTTTGAGGTTGCCATCGCTTATTCATTGTAGTTTGATTACGCTTTCCCCTTAGGATCTTTTATTTCCTTAATATCTTCTCTATGTTTGATTCTCTAAATGAAAATGTTCTCTACTTATTCCATGTTTCGTTTTTAGTTACATATTTCTGCTTGAAAAGTGAGAATCAATATTGTAATTTTGAAATGAAGATGTTTCAATTCTTTTTGAGGTTTTGAGTAGAATAAAGTCCACCGTGATTAGAATAACTTGTTTTTCAAACCCAAAGGTTTTAAATATAAGATTACATGCTATGAGCTTATGAGGAAGGAATAATATTTTACAACAAAGGACGGAAGAAACTTTCCTCCTTCCCAGTCGAGTAAGTTGAATCCATTCCAACATTCGCTTAGTTGAACGCCAAGGAAATGAGTTTTTTTATTATTAATAGAAGTTGATATGCTTATCTCTTTTCAAGTATGCATATCCATTGTCGAGAAAGAAAGAGATTGTCTCTAAAGGGATGAAATTCTTGGGTCTTTGCCCTCTCACTGCAGAAAAGATGGTGTTAGTTCTACAAGCTATTGGAGAGAAATTCAATGGTGAAGAAAGATTCTCCAATCTTTCAATCCACGTCAACATTGCTCTAAAAATAAAGATTCTCTATCTTTCATTTCAGTTTTTGAGTAAGTTTTCTCAATAAATTGGAAAATTAAGTTCATAACATCAAGAACCCCTTTCAATTTTTTTTATATTTAATCATTGGTTGTGAGTTTTTGGTCCTCTGCAAGAAATGAGATACTTCAAAATAGGGTATTATTAATATTTCTTGGTAAAAGGGAAACTAAGTTTACTCTAATTTATCCTGATTGGAAGAAAAAAACTATTTTTTTGTAGTTGAGAACAGAGAAGCCTCTTGAGAACATGCAAGTTGTACATGAATTTACATAATTATTAATATAAATTAAGGCATAAAATATTCCATTTGTATGCATATTATCATATTTTGAGTTTATATCTATCATTTCATGTAATTTTAGGTTGTGATATAAAAATATATCATTTAGGGATAATTATGCATAATTCAAATAATCTAGTTTTATTCTCATCTATATTTGATGTCATAATTATTTTTTTCATGATTAAATGATAAAAGAAAATATTTTTTATATACACTCTTGTATTTTTCTAGTTTTACTTTCTAAGAAGAGCAAGTGTATTTTTGAAATGAAAATTTATTTATTGGTTATTTAAATATATTGAATTTTTAGAATGATAGATGATTTAATTTCTCATCCAACAAAGCAAATTTAGATTAATTTGGAGTTTTATTTTGAAAGTTATGAAATTTCTAATGTTTCACGATTTTTCTGGAATTTTTTTGAATTTTTTAAGGAAAATAAAAAATGATTTATATCGCGCGCCAGCTTGGCATATGATGTGGCAGAGTGTTGCCATGTGACAATGTGTGTGCACGCCACGTGGCTACATGTGTGAGCGTAAGTGCATGCGTACATGTGCACGTGCACACACACATGTGCGCTTGTGTGCGCGTGTGAGTAATTAGTGGGTTAAGCATGAATTATGGATTTTCGCTAACCCATTATACACACGTACCTTATGTACTCATCAAATCACCTGGCTTTTTGTCATGTGAGACTATTGATCTTCGTTTTTATTTGCAGGTGATGTGACGCAATCATGAGTGGACGATCGCGCAATTTAATTGCGATAGTTGATTTTCACTTACTCGAGGAGGTACATGGCTGCATGTGATTAGGAGAAAATTCATTTTAAGATGAATTAATCTCAGCCGTTTATCTGGGAAGTTATAACGATCAAGATTAAATGCACCCGATGGACACATGGACTCACCTCGATCGCTCAATGAAGATCAAATGGTGGACGTTAAGCGTCGCTGCTTCACACGCGATGTGGCAAAATCTGAGCGCTTCATCGTCAATTGAATGGACACGACTTAATGACAAAGATTCGTGAACATGCGTTCAATCTTAGCCATCGAGCAAAGATGAAGAGACACATCTAACGATCATGCCCATATTCCTCTATAAATTAACATGTTCTTTAACATGAAACTTTCTTCTTAGATATTTCGAGCAAATCAAACTATTTAGACAACTCAGTCTTGAAAGCACTTGATTTATTGTTCTTATAGACTCATTTGTGCATCTAGGGAGTATTTGAAATCAAGATTTAGTGGAGAGAATTGGAAGAAATCACCACTTGAATGCCAAATTTCATTTTCAAAATCGTGAAATGAAATGCCTTTGATTCATCAATTAATTGGATCATTTCGATCATGACTTTTGGTTAGATTACGTGAATTCCTCCTAATATTTCTTTTTGTAGCATAAGATTTTGATTTCAAATGGTAGATTAATCGAATTGTAGATAGTTTTAAATTTTCTCTCTCCTAAATGAAATTTCTTCCTCAATTTCATTCGATTTCTCTGCGAATACTGGTCCAAATTATGTGATTTTTGATTATGTGGATTCATCTTGGAGTCTTCTTTCTAAAAATACCAAAATTCTTAATTTCTCATCTCAATTGATCATCCTATTTGATCAAATTTCAAAGACACCTAAAAAATTCCCTTATTTCTCCATGGATTCGACCCTTATTTACCACTATACTGTTTACTTAATGATTATATCTTTGCATTGGCGAGTTTGAAAAATTGTTTGATATGTCATCGCGTTTATTTAACAACCTCATTGATTCATCTTTTTAGAGGTCATGGGCTTTATATCCCTTATAGTCATTCTCATACCCAATGAATATCACAGGCTTGCTCCTATCACTCAAGTTTTTAAATTTTATTTTTTGATTTTTGAATGCTTTGTGATGGATATTATGTAGCCTATGAACCAATCACACTTCCATGTATCTCATTTATATTAATTGAAATCAAATTTATTCACTATCATTTCCGTGTGATGTTTGCAATGAAGTGCACGAGCATATGCATTGACTACGTGAATTATGATAATTCATAAAATAACCATTACTAGCCTTTAACAAAGTCCAATTGTGCAGTTGTTGAAAACTCACATTCATGCCTCAAAATTTTTTCTAGAATCATTGAAATTATGATTGAATTGCGAATTAATTAGGATAATGATGAGTATGGGCCAAATCCACAAACTGTTAGGGAAAATTTTTGAAATATCTTTGAAATTCGATCAAATTGGAGGATAAATTGGGGCGAGAAATTAGGGAAATTGATATTTTTAGAAAGAATACAAGAAGAATTTAGGAAGAAAGAATCACTCAATTTGGACTTGTATTTTTGGATATATAAAGGAGCGAAATAAGGAGATAGAAATTGTTGGGTTTTGAAGTTGATAAAGTTTCAAAATTTTGATCAAAACATCGAATGCAATGGAATAGATAGAATAAGATATTCAAAACACCAAGCCACTAAGAAAAGATGATCCTATCATCTAGTACGTATGAGAAGACATACCTATATGGTTTCTTTGAAGGAGTTGTTGAAGCTATTCAAATGTCTAGCCTGTAGCGGTATCGATATGGTCTCCAGATAATTGGATCTCCTCTTCAAAGTTTTTCACCAAGAGAGAAAGAGAAGAAAGGAAAGAATTCCCTCAAGGCTTCTATGACACCTTGAGTTGTGGTTATTCTCTCCCTATTTATAGACATTTGGTATGAGGTTTTTTCATAAAACCCTCATAATTATCTCTATATCCACTAACATTTATAGACCTTATGTATGTGACCCTCTAGGTCCATATATCTCACTAGTTAATAACTTTATAGACCAAATAGCACCTTATTGGTCAATATTAATTAATTATCCTCGTGAACATATAGATTAATTAATCAAGGATCGATTTAACCCAATTGATAAGTTGAGTTACTAGCCCGTTGGGTGCTAATCTATACCACGTACTAGGGTTCGCCTATCGGCAACCCGTGTCGGCAACGGCAACCGACACGGGTGGCCCGTTTTCGTGTAAGCGACAGTCGACAACGACAACGGCAATCGTTGTCGATTGTCGGTTGTCTCTTTTTACACAAAAACGATAGCGTTGTCGTGTTGTCAAAGTTGTCGAATAATTGTCGGAGTTGTCGAAGTTGCCGCGATGGCCGGTATAATTGCCGAAAAGGATATAAACTTAAATACAAAAAATAGAATAAATTTTATATAAAAAAATAATAAACAAAAGACAAAAGTTAAAAAAAAAAAGAACGCGTACCTAGGGTTTGCAGCTCGTCTTCTTGCTCCGTTGTCCTCTTCCTCGGCGATCGGCAGGCGCGATTCGGTAGTCAAAGGTTTGTCCTTTTTTTTTTATTTTTTTTTTGTCTTTCCTTATTGATAACCTAAGTGGATCGATTCTGTTTTTTTTTTCGGTCTTTTCGTTTACTTATCGATATTCAATGCACACTGCATTTAATACCGTTTTCGTGCATTTAATAACCTAATTGGATCGATTCTGTTTAATACCATTTAATAACCTAATTGGATCTTATCGGTATTAAATGCAGTGGCATTTAATACCATTTATACCATAAATTTTATGGTAACCGATTACTCGATGAATCACTTTTTCATTAAGGTAATCGATTACCGATTATGGTAATCGATTACCGATATAGTAATCGATTACGATTATGGTTAATGATAACGATATAGAAATTGGGATTCTTCCCAATTCCCTATCGGTTATCATTCACTGATTAGAACCCCAATCGATTGGGGTTCTAATCAGTTAATGATAACCGATTAGAAATTGGGAAGAATCCCCATTCCCTATCGGTTATCTTCCAAATTTGGGTTATCGATTATCATTAACCGATTTACAACCCCAATCGATTGGGGTTGAAATCGGTTAATGATAAACCGATAGGGAATTCGGATTCTTCCCAAAATCTAAATCGGTTTATCATTAACCGATTAGAACCCCAATCGATTGGGGTTCTAATCGGTTAATGATAATAGTAAAGTGGGAAGAATCCCAATTTCTAATCGATGATCGATTTAGATTTTGGGAAGAATCCCAATGTCTATATCGGTTATCTTCCCAATTTCGGTTATCGGTTATCGGTTGATTTTATTGTATTTTTGCAGTCAAAGATGCATACTTTGGATAGCTTTTTCCAACGTGGGACAATGGAAGATGAAGAGGTTGGTCCTTGAGACGACCAACAAGCGAGCTTTGAGGAGAATGCGAGTTCACGGAAACGCGCACGCGGTCGCCGATCGTGGAACCGGTTCGAATATTTGTACGAACGCACATGGGTGTGCATCATTTGTAAGGAGAAATATCCGAACACCAAGCAAGAGCAAGTCCAACGACCACTGACGGCAGCACTTACCCTTTTTGGAATCACTACAAAGCAGTACATCCGAGGATCCATGATTCCTTGAAGGGAATAGAGGATGTGAATCGCCAAAGCTATCGGCAGGGGAGTGCGGAAGGGACGCATGGAGGTCCAGAAGCCGAAGAGGAGGGAGTTCAAGGGTTTCACGGCGAGAGGAGACCAACAATGTGATCACGAGATTCGTTTGTGCCACGGACGGTCAGTGGTCTGTATTGATCATGAGACATTTAGGGATATGTGGCGATATGCCACACGAGAGGAACATCGATCCACCTACTGCGAAGGTTGCATGACATGAACTTTTATATATATATTTTATTACGAAAATTTTTAGAACTCATAATTTTCATTCCGTCTTTTTTCTTTAAATAGGTAATAAAGGCATGGGCGATCAAGATGCACGAAGGCATGAAGGAAGAAATCGCCAAGTACTTCCATGAAATTCGCTTCGTGTCGTTGACCGCCGATGCATGGACATCAGAGAATGGCTTAGGCCTTCTAGGTGTGACGGCCCCTTTGGGTGGATGGTGCCCTGGCGATGTACCGTGAGACTGTTCTTTGCGTTGCGCGAGCTCTGAGAGAAAACATGATGGAGAAGGCATGGCTACCATTTTGTATGAGATCATCGTAGATTTTAAGTTAATGTCGAAGGTAGTACCATTTTTCCATTTAGATGACTACTTTATATGTTTGAAATAAAACAATTATTCCCTTTTTTGTAGGTTGTTGCTGTGACGACGGACAACGCGGTCAACAACAAAAAGATGATAAGGATACTTGCGGAGAAGATGCAGCATCAGAATAGATACTTCACTCCTCGACGTCAGGTCTTATGTTTTGCTCATATCCTTAACCTAGTTGTTCAAGCAGCCATGAAGATATTCGACGTTGAACCGGAGATAGCGGTGGCCGTGGCTGCTTCGGAGCAAGCTTCAGAGGACACTCCATTGATCCTCAATGTCGACATGTCCTCTGAGCCTGATCGTCGCAACGAGGATGTTCACTCTGATGATGATCAACCTGGCGCAGACGGCGACGCATCCGTCGATTGCGAAGATACTCAGCCTCCAGACTCCTATGATCCAGTCCTTCGGTATTCTCCACCCCCACTATCATCCTTGACCCTCGGGGCTACTGTGGAGAAGTTGAGGACAGTATCCAGGGCAACTCGGACCGGCGGTCGGCGAGTACGCAAGTATAAGGCACTGGTGTGTAAGCAGAAGATGGAGAACACCGCCGGGTTGCCACTCGATTGCCCGGACCAGATGGAGCAGCACCTATACGATGTTGGATGCCGCTATCGAGAAGCGGACAGTATTGGACAATGGGTGTGATGACTTCAAGAAGGCGGGGAAAGCGACGAAGTTATCGGATGAGGAGTGGAAACTCCTGGAGATTTTTCTGGAGATCATCGAACCATTCACGATGGCAACGGCGAATGTCGAGAGTAGCATACACCAGACCATTAGCGACGTGTTGACTATGGTGGAGGTACATAAATAACCCCATTTTTATTTCTTATAAACAATTTTTTATTACGATATGTTATCTTATTCTCCTACCTCATTTGTAGGTGCTCATGAAGCACTTGGCCGAGGTGGAGACGAGGCATCGAAGGTCAACATTATTTAGAGGTGTCGAAAGTCTTGATTTCGAAGACCGATCGTCAGTGGCTGTCGCGTGCAAGCAAATGCGGCTGAAGTTTGAAGCATATCGGCTAGCGTTGATGGAGAACCAGGCAATCACTTCCGTTGTCATCTTGGATCCCATGAACAAAGGTAAGAACCTCCCCGAGAAAGAGTGAAGGCCAACACACTCGGGTATATCAAGATCCCCTCCTTCCCACCCCGGCTCCGGTGGCATCGAGTGATGGCCCCTCGTCGTCGAAAGCGTGCGAGGATGCATAAAGACAAGTGGTATGGTAGTCTTATCGGGCCATCGGAGAGCAGCGGAAAGCGAGTCGTATACACCGAGAGGAGCAATTACGAGGCATATTTGGGGAGACAGACAACGAAGGATGGAAGTTCGGTTATTTCTTGGTGGGCTCGCCAAGGGCGGGGATTTCTATCTGCACTTGCGCCGAGTGTCTGCGAGTTCCTATCCATCGGTGCGACGAGTGCCCCTGCGAACGTCTCTTCTCTGCTGCCGCTCGTCTTTGTCGTGAATTACAAGCAAAATCGGCTAGCTGCTGAGAGCATCGAGACTTTGGTTACTTGTGAAGTGCTGGATCAAGGGGCACAACACGGCATGAGTACGATGCAGTCGTAGGCTGAAGAGGTAGAAGTCGACGATTGACTTCTCCTTCGTTTTGCTTGTATTGACTATTTTTGTAATAGTTTCTTCTATTGTCTATTTTTTTGTAATTATCAATTGTTCTAGTGGTACTTAATGGTACCCTCGGTTGTTCTTATTGATCATCTAAATGGTACTTAATGGTACCACTGAATCGTTCTTATTGATCATCTAAATGGTACCCTTCATTGTACTTAATGGTTCTTATTGATCATCTAAATGGTACTTAATGGTACCACTGAATCGTTCTTATTGATCATCTAAATGGTACCCTTCATTGTACTTAATGGTTCTTATTGATCATCTAAATGGTACTTAATGGTACCCTCAATGGTTCTTATTGATCATCTAAATGGTACCCTCGATGGTACTTAATGGTTCTTATTGATCATCTAAATGGTACTTAATGGTACCCTCAATGGTTCTTATTGATCATCTAAATGGTACCCTCAATGGTACTTAATGGTTCTTATTGATCATCTAAATGGTACTTAATGGTACCCTCAATGGTTCTTATTGATAATCTAAATGGTACCCTCGATGGTACTTAATGGTTCTTATTGATCATCTAAATGGTACTTAATGGTACCCTCAATGGTTCTTATTGATCATCTAAATGGTACCCTTCAATTGCTCTTATCGATTATCTAAATGGTACTCTTAATGGTCCTTAATGGTTCTTATTGATTATCTAAATGGTATTCATAATGCTACTTAATTGTACCCTTAATGGCACCCATAATGAGTGCGCTTAATGATAGTCTTTAATGGTACTTAATGGTTTCTTTAATGGTTAATGATATTATTTTTCTTATTGTTATGCTTAATGATAGTTATTAGCAAATATTTAGATTGTTACTCTTATAAAACTAATTAGTAAGAAATATATTAACTTATAAGAAATATATTAGTAAGAAATATATTAACTTATAACTTATAAGTTATAAGATAGGAAAAAATCAACATTAACGGCAATCCGTTTTTTAAACGGCAATTCCGTTTTAAACGTTTTTCCGACAATTGTCGGAAAAACGGAATCGTTGCCGTTGTCGGATTTCCGACAACGGCAACTCCCTTTCCGACAACCGACAACGGCAACGGCAACCTGCACGATTGCCGTTGCTTCTCTACGGGTTGCCGGTTGCCATACGTTGTCGATTGCCGTTTCGACAACGTTGCCGGCAACGGCAACCGACAACGTGCAAAAACGGGCAAACCCTACCACGTACACTAGGAGATATGGGGTATGTAAGAACTCACTTATGGAACCTTTTCGTCATCGATTACCATGTATCTATAGTCCATCTGCACGAGACTCACGAATGACTTAGGGTATGGTCAATTGTCAAATCCTAATCTATCACTCAAGTTTTTACTAATTTATTTAGGAAATCATAATAAACTCCTTTGATATTTCCACTACCTTGGCCAAGGATTTCATCGCATCTCAAATCTTGAGTCAATCTCCTCAAATACCGAAGGTGGATGATCCCATCTTGATCACACATTCGTCTTCCTGGACTTCATGTTATATCTAATATATGCTATTTTAGATATCCCGTGGCTAGGGATTCGTAAGTTATAATCATAACTCGATCATCCATCCACAAGATATCTTTGGTGTTTTATGTCAAAGGACCACACACACAATCACGACATGAATAAATCAAATTGGTGGTTAGGTTTAATTTTCATTCAAAGATTCATATGGATCAATTAAGTGAACTCTTTCTCTAAAGAACACCCATTCTCTATCCTTAGTGTCTCTACACTGATGTCTATAGGATATGCCATACTCATCATATGGGTCGAATCAGATAGTGCTATTATTTTTGGATAATTCGATGTCCTTCTCGAATATCTCATGAATAAGAATATTTAGAACATATGTTTAAAGACTAGTGATCATTGTATTATGATCTCATCATAATTTACTTAGTCATTACATACGCTCATGGACTTCATTTCAAACATCACACAAGAATCACAATGAATAAATATCATTTCAATGAACATAAACAACATACATAGAAATGTGATTTACTTATAGGCCACATAATATCCATAAAAAATTGATTGTGAAGGGAGAGAAAACGATAAATTTCTTAAAATTAAACAAACCTACTAATTGAAATTAAAATCTAATGGTATAGAGCGAACAATTAGGAAGAAAACACATAATCTGACGTAAAATTGTGCTAGAAATGGTCCAATCAATCGCCAGTTCAAAGTTTTTATTCAAGGTTGATGTATATTATGTGGCCTATAAGCCAATCACACTTCCACGTATCTCATTTATGTTAATTGAAATTTAATTCATTTATTGTCATTCTTGTGTGATTTTTGCGATGAAGTCCATGAGCATATGTAATTACTAAGTGAATTATGATGAGATCATAATAGAATGCTCACTAGTGTTTTAGCATATATTCTAAACATTCATATTCGTGGGATATTTGAGAGGGACATCGAATTCTTTGGAAAGAATAACACTATCTGATCTCACTCATATGATGAGTATGGCTGATACTGTAGCCATCGGTGTGGAGACACTAAGGATAGATAGTAGGTGCACTATGGAGAAAGAGTTCACTGAATTGATCCATATGAATCCTTGAATGATAACTATACCTAACTATCAATCAGGTTGATTCATGTCATGATTGTGGATGGAAAATTGAATCCCTAGCCGTGTGATATATAAAACGTCATATCTTGGATGTTACATGAAGTCCACGAAGATGATTGTGTAATCAAGATGGGATCATCCGCCTTTGGTATTTGAGGAGATTGACTGATGGAATGAGATGTGATGAAATACTGAGCCAAGATAGTGGAAATATCGGAGGAGTTCTTGATGACTTCCTACATGCATCAATACTAACTTGAGTGACTGATTAAGGTGTGACAATTGACTATACCCTAAGTCATTCATGAGTCTCGTGCGGACGAATGATTATATACGTAACAATCGATGATTGAAAGGTTACATAAGTGAGTTCTTACATACTCCATATCTCCTAGAATACGTGGTTTAGCTTGGCACCCAATAGGTTGACAACCCAACCTCTTGATTGGGTTAAATCGATCCTTGATTAACTAATCTATATGTCGATGTAGATAATTAACTAAGGTTGAACAATAAGGTGTTACTTAGTCTATAGAGTTATTAACTAGTGCGATATATATACCTAGAGGGTCACACACATAAGGTCTATGGATGTTGGTAGATATAGATATTATTATAAGGGTTTTTATGAAAAATCCACACATTAAATGTCTATAAATACGGAGAGAACGACCACAACTCAGGGTGTCCATGCAAGACTTGTGAGAATTCTCTCATTTCTTCTCTTTCTCTTTTGGTGAAGAGCTTTGAAGAGGAGATCGAACCATTCAGAGACTGTGTGGATACTTCTAGAGGCTAGACACTTGAATAGCTTCAAGAACTCATTCGAGGAAACCTTGTAAGTATGCTTTTTCATACATATTAAATGATAGGATCACATATTCTTGGTGGTTCAATGTTTTGGATAACCAATTCAATGTAATTCACTGCATTCCATGTCTTGATAAAAAATTTGGAAGGCTTATCAATGTAAAAATACAACACACATCAAAAAAATAAAAATTTGAAGTTCAAGTGACAAATTTTGCCTTCTTCCTTAATGAAATGTTGATTTCATGCAATCTGTGGATGCAAAAATGAGTCTAGAAGAGGAAGAAAAAGAAGAGATTGAAGAGTTATGCTGTTCAAAAGGTTTGATCAATAAAAAATTTGAGAATGCATGTAACGTTTTAAGATAGACTTTATTACATGTAAAAATTGGGCGTGATCGTCTAATCATCTTCTTGATGAGATCAATGTTTGTGATGGAATCCAATGAGGTGAATTGTTCTGGTTAACTCACAACCGTTATGTCTTCATCGAAGCGTCATAATCATGCCACATATCTGCGTGAAGAGAGAACGTCGCCTAATCTTGTTTGTTTGATCGTGATTCGAGATTTTAGATCTTATGATGACGCTTCAAATCTTGACCTTTATAAATCTTTAGATGAATGTCCACGATTTATCCATTTAATCAAATGAATCTTCACCTAGCAAGATGCTGCTCCGTACCCCCTTCACTTAAGTGAAAGTGAAGGGCTAAGTTTACATCTTTTTCTTTCACATCGATTGGACGCTTCTGAACATGTCCTGTCACTTGCATAATAGATGCAGAAGCATAGTCCCACATTTGAAAATTCAGAAGAATTTTTCAAATAAATATAAACTCAGACTTATTGGTTATCTAATGCCCTTAAAAGGCGCTTAACCATTAATCATGCACACATGCGTGTGCCACGTGGCATGCATGTACGCCGCCATGTGGCAACACATAAGCATGCATATCACCTCATCGCTGCATCAGCTTGCATGCCACCTCATCGTTGCATTAGCATGCATGTAAAATACCCCCTTTTTAATGTTATATATTAAAATAAATTAAAAACGAATTGACACAAAT
The DNA here is from genome assembly GCA_024174645.1 of Lemna minuta. Taxonomy (NCBI): domain Eukaryota; kingdom Viridiplantae; phylum Streptophyta; class Magnoliopsida; order Alismatales; family Araceae; genus Lemna; species Lemna minuta. The sequence goes on along the minus strand of CM044120.1, from coordinate 8,026,634 downwards.
TAAGAAAAATTTGAAAAAATTTCAAAAAAATCCCTAGAAATGAGAAAATTCATAAATTAAAAATATACATCTCCTTTTTCATCTGAAATCTTTTTTTTGATTATAAATTAAGTAATATATAATTATATAAATTTAAATTGAAGAAATAATAAAAGAATAAATTTTAACTATAAAATACACTAAATTTTTTAAGAAAATAAAAGTAAAAAAAATTTTATATGATTATTGCTTTTAAAAAAATGTATTTTGAGATTGTAATTGAAATTGCATAGAATGATAAATATGAACTCAAAGTATGACGCATATAAATGGACTATATTTTACCTTAATTTGTATCAAAAATCATGTAAATAAGATTATAAGTTTCATGATATCAGTCTTCAAACACATGTTCTAAGCATTCCTATTCATGAGATATTTAAGATGAACATCAAATTATCATGAATTAATAACACTATTGGATCTGATTCATATGATGAGTATAACTGATTCTGTAGCTATCAGTGTGGAGACACTAAAGATAGATTGTGAGTGCTCTTTAGAGAAAGAGTTCTTTCAATTGATTCGTACGAATCTCTGAATGGGATTATACATAATTATCAATTTGGTTGATTTATGTCACATATGTGTACATGGTCATTTGACTTGAGAGACCAAAGACATCTTATGAATGGATGATCGTGTTTTGATTATGACTTACGAACCCCTAGCCATAGTATTTCTAAAATTTCTTATTTTGGATATGACATAAAGTCCTCGAAGATGATTGTGTGGTCAAGATGGGATTGTCAACTATTGATACTTTAAGAGATTGACTCAAGGAATGAGATGCGATGAAATACTTGGCCAAGGTAGTGGAAATATCAGAAGAGTTCCCTGTGATTTCCTACACACATCAATACTAAATTGAATGAGAGATTATGATTCGATAGTTGACTATACCTGAAGTCATTCATGAGTATCGTGCAGATTAAGGATTATACATATATGGTAATTGATGACAGAAAGGTTCTATAAGGGAGTTCTTATATACTCAATATCTCCTAGAGTATATGGTGTAGCTTGGCACCAAACGGGCTAGCAACTCTGTTGAGGCGCTAGTTTTGATATATACACGTCTTGAATTGCCACTGGGCTGATTACTTTTAATCACTAATCTTTATTTACTGTTTATCGTTAAATATATCTTACATGCTTAATAGATATGAAGTTTTACTATTTTATATGTTTCATTAATACTTGGATTATGATGCTAATAAGTGTAACTATTTCAGGCTATGAGGCTGAGGGTATTATTGTAGTTTTGCTTAAACTAACCAAAATATGAAGACTAGGGTTTTTCATTTTTTCGAGACCCCGACATAAAGCGAGATAGCGAAAAAGCAAGCATCTGACGAAAGCATACGAAACCCTCTCCGACGAAAGCGAAATCTGTGCTTCAGTTCATCCTCACAGTGGGAGATGAAACCTAGTGTGGTCAGATTTCTGACGCTGCTCCATAGAAGTGGTTTTCGGGATTCTTTCAACTAGTAAACGGTCTCATTTTCGGTTTCCCGTTTTTGGTTTTTTTTTTCCTTGGGTTTCATTGGGTTTTAACTATTCTTCGCCTATTTCGTATCCCTTAAATCGTCGGTTTACTCACCGTTTTCCTTGCATAGATTTGATCCCGATCAGTCAGTGGGTTTTCTGGATTTTAGTATTATTTCCTTGAGCCTAGTTATTGAACTCGAGTTTCTTAACCGTTAAGTTCATTAATCTTAGTTTCATTGTTACATTTGGATCATGTTACCTTAGGTTCGTAGAAATCCTCTCTGTACCTCCATTTCAGATTTCTCAGGCTTCAAACAACTATTAATTTAATTAATCCGAATTACATCTAATCTCTATTTGTTGTTTGTGCTTGGTTCCTTTTAATTTTAGTACACGGTTTAGTTAACCTTTACTGCTGATTTATTAATCATTGTTTTGTAGGTCAATTCCATTCCGATCAATCACTGCTATTCCTTGAATCTCAGTGTCATATTCGAATCTCTAAATTTTAACCTTTTAAATTGAGGTTTTCCTTCTATTTAGTTTTTGAATTCGGCATCCTGTTCTTTCTTTTCATTGATCCTACAGTCATCTGAATTGCATTCGTGTGTTATCATAGTTATTATTTCATTGAGTTGTTATTCTCATAGAAATCCAATCGATATCTTAAATCAGAGTGTTCTTCAGTCAATAGTAAGTTATTAATCTGTTTTTCGTTCATCTCATTCATTCACCTCACATACCAATCCAATTAATCCGCACTTAGATATAATTCTACTTATTGTACTAAATTTTACATTGTGGACTGACAATTGTTAACAGACTGAGCTGGAAATTGAACTTGAATATTTACAAATTGGTGAGTTGATTAAATTAAATTTGGAATATATAATATACTTGAGTACAATCATAGTGTCTTATCTGTAGAATCAGCACCCTACCAAAGGGTAATCTTATTGTAACTCCCATTCTTAGTATTAACTATTTTGTTGATCATTAGATTGTTCCATACAGCTAAACATTATAGTTGCAGGTATCGTTGAACTGAACTCTGTCAGTAAGTATACTATCCTCATCTTTATTCTTATTAGCAGTATTACAAATTGCATAGCATTTATTGAGGTTTCCTCTGTGATATTAATATTTGCATACCACTGTTGTGATTTTATTTCTGTGAATTTATTAACCGTATATCTCTGTGATATAAGTCCTGTAATAGTACTAGTTGGATTCATTTATCAATCTAATTTCTGTTGTTTGATAAATAGTGTCGGTGCAGATTAGTTCAACTATATTCAGAGAGTCAAGTTTGAGTAATAGAGGACTGAAAGTCAATCTCAGCAGAAAAGTCAATCTGAGTCAACGGAGGTCAAGAAGGTCAACTCTAGGTCAAAAGTCAACCTAAGTCAACAGAAGTCAAGAAGGTCAACTCTAGGTCAAAAGTCAACCTAAGTCAACAGAAGTCAAGAAGGTCAACTCTAGGTCAAAAGTCAACCCAAGTCAACAGATGTCAAGAAAGTCAACTCTAGGTCAAAAGTCAACCTAAGTCAACAGAATCAATCTAAGTCAATTGTTGTCTAAAAAGTCAACTCTGTTAGAAAAAATCAACTTTAGCAGAAAGTCAACTCTAGGTTAAAAGTCAACCCAGAGTCAACATAAGTCAGAAGTATCACTTATTTAGCTAGCAGCAATTACAGCCACACATATCCAGAGGACGGGGAGAGGTCTAGACCTCAAGAGCAGGAAGACCAAGTGAAGCCCGAAGACGAGGTGTCATTTTACCGGTGGTCGGCGGCATTTGCAGAAGAGGCATGACAGGGCGTGAAGGGACGAGCGATCGCGTGGAGATCGGCCCGAGGGAGTCAGGGCGTCCAGGAGCCAAGGAGGTCGAGGCCTAGTGGGTAGTGCCGTAGGGACAGGTAAAGGTGAGTGTTAGGTTTGCCGTAGGGAGCAAATCTAAAAACCTTGTATTTGAACATTGTCCTTCACCCTTTGAGTGGTGAGAGGATTAGGTTTCATTTGGTGAGGAGGAGGCTCCGAGTCTATAGTACTCAGGACTGGATTAAGGGACAGTAGGTCCCCCAACTAGTATAATAATATCAGGTGCAACTGAGAGGACAAGAAGTGCGTGACTAAGTCAACGAATCTAAATAGTAAAAGAAAAGTTAGATAACTTTAAAAAATTACACATAACCTAATTCAACCCCCCCTTCTTAAGTTAAGCAACCACCCTAAAGGGACTCTCAAACTCAACCTATGATTGGGTTAAATCGATCATTGATTAGTTAATCTATATGTCGAAGTCGATAATTAATTAGGGTTGACCAATAAGGTGTTATTGGCCTTATAGAGCTATTAACTAGTGAGATATATAGAAGTAGAGGGTCACACACATAAGGTCTATAGATGTGAGTGGATAAAGATATAATTATGAGGGTTTTTATGAAAACTCCACCTACTAAATGTATATAAATAGGGGGAGAATGACCACAACTCAAGGTATCCATGCAAGCCTTGTGGGAATTCTCTCCTTTCTTCTCTTTCTCTCTTGGTGAAGAGCTTTGAAGAGGAGATCCAACTACCCAAAGATTATGTGATACTTCTAGAGGCTAGACACTTGAATAGCATCAAGAACTCCTGGTTGACGGTGCCAACAGATGAAATAACAGTGTAGAAAGTCATCTCTTCTGATTTTTCTATTAATAATCTCCCTAATATACCTAATCGTTCTAAAGTCCAGACATGATTAAATAGTTTTCAAGAGATGATGACTTATGATCTATTCCTTATTATTTCAATCGTGTTTAATTACTCCAACGATATAAGTGATATTTAGATTGCTTTAGATGTGGAAATCAGAGGGGAGTTGACGAGTTCAAGAAACAGAATCAATGAATCACACTAAACTTCATGAATTCAAGAGCACTCACAAACTCACATAATACCACTCTCTCTCTCTCAAGCATTACAACAAACACTTATTTATAAAAGAAAATAAAGTAAAAACAGTCGTAACAATATGTCCATGTGGTGCGCGCATCACCATGATAACTCCTGGACACGAATGGGTGTGATTAATTCATTTCTTCTTTAAAAAAAGAATACGCCTCCTCCATTTATCTTGAGATGGATGGCTGGATCATGATCTCTCAAACTCTCCCTTGATCCAAGCCTTGTTCATCGTTGCAACACTCAATTTTCCACGAATCTCTTCAAATTTAATGCATCCAAGAGATTTTGTAAATGAATTCGCCAGTTGTGATTCCGTATTCACATACTCAATGTCCACATACCCTTTATCAACACAATCACAAATAAAATGATATTTCATTTCAATGTTTACTGTGACCGTGTTGATCGGAATTTTTGCCCAAGGCAATGGCCGATTTATTGTCAACATATAATTTAAATTATTTTACTTGAATTTTTAGTTTTTCTTCAATGAATAAAATGATCCACATGCCTTGACAAGTTGATGCTGAAGCTGCAATATATTCTGCCTGACATGATGATAGAGCAACTAGGTTTTGCTTCACCATGTTTGATGTGATGGCCGAATTTTCCAAGAAAAATATTTGACCGGTTGTACTCTTCCAGTCATCATTATCACTATAACCCTGAATTGTGTGATGTCTCTTTCCTTTTTCATATCTTAGACAAAATCAAGACGTTACTTTAATATATCTTAGAATTCTTTTTGCTGATTCATGTGCCTAGAATTCGGTTTGTTCATAAATCTACTCAAGTAATTAACACTGTAAGTTATATCCAGTCATGTATGCACTAAGTACCTGAGGATTCCAATGAGACTTTTGAATAGTGATGAATTTTTCTCTTCTTCTCTTCTGTCCTTCTCCAATTTCAGCTAAACTTCCATGAGAGTCCTTACTAAATTGCAATCACTCATTTTGAATAGATGAAGTATGTTTTTGATGTATGAACTTTGGTTTAGCCAAGTGCAGGATGTTTCATGCTTAATTTTGATTCCCAAAAAGGAACTTAGTACACCCAAATCGGTCATCTCAAAAACTATCTTCATATATTCTTTAAAAGGGAATATTTTTTGAGAATTTGATCCCGTGATGATCATGTCATCGACATACACTTTCCGTTATGAGTTTCTCTTTAATTGATGTTTCATAATACACTACGTAATCGTTTATGCTTCTCACAAATCCCTTATGTGTCAATACTTTATTTAATTTTGAATTCCAAGCTCTTAGCGCCAGTTTTGGGCCGTATAAGGCCTTTTGCAATTTCAGTATATAATCCTCTTTTTCTCTTATTGAAAAACCTTCAGGTAGGGTTATATGAATGTCGTCCTTGATATCTCCTTGAGGAAAGCAGTTTTCACGTCCAGATGATGCATTTCCCAATATTCTTTTTGCGGCAATAGAAATTAAAATTCGATAGATTTCAGTCTTGCAACCAGAGAGAACATTATAACATGCTAAATTAACATAATAAAACATGATTATTAATGCACATTAAGGCATAAATGATTTCATTTCCATGCATGTTATCATATTTATGTGTATTTTCTATCATTCTATGAAAAAGTCATTATATTCTCACAAATACTCTAAATTAGGGTTAATTATGATGATTTAAAGATAAATAATTTAACAACCCATCTTTACTTGAGATTATAGATGTTTTTAGAGCTAAAATAATGAGAGAAATCAATTTATAAGCATTTATTTATATTTTCTTAAATATAAAACACTTAAAAAATAATTATGTTTTTGAAATAAAATTTAGAACTTTCATTATTTATCAATTTTGATCTTTTAGAATGATAGATAATTAAATTTTGGATCAAATGAATGAAATTTGGATTAATTTGGAGTTATATATTAAAATTTATGAATTTTCTATTTTTAGGGATTTTTTCTAGATTTTTTCTGAATTATTTTCAATTTTTAATGACTAAAATAATTAAAAAAAGGCTAAAAAGGGGGGTATTTTTGCGCGGGACCCATGTGGATGCGACGTGGCACGCAAGGCAACGTTGTAGTACCACGCGGCCCTATGCGGCAATGTGACGCTTATATATATATATATATATATATATATATAATACATATAGTCTTCCGATTATCAGAAGAGAATTATTAACCCTCTTATCCGTCGCATATTATAAACCCGTCCCTTTCTTTTAATTTTCTCTGTGTGGGACTAAGTTCCACGGAGTTTTAAATGTGCAGGTGACGTGGCCAATCGTGGAGCGTCGGATCGAACGGAGCGCGGAACATCGTGCGTTTATAGGATGCGCTCGCGGACCACCGTGATCATCAAACGCACGTGCTTTAATTGAAGGTGTTATAACGGCCGCGATTTAATCTCAAGGGGAGCATCCAGATCGTTCGATTGTGATCCAATGGCGCCAATCACACACGTTTTATAACGCCATCTGCGCGGCTCATACGGACCGTCCATCAAGATCGAACGGCTGCCACTTAATTGAAACGGTCCACGATGGACCGTTCCATCGTAACCGTTGATCGTTTCGATCGGACGGTTACGCCCAAATAGCCTATAAATAAGGCCTTTTCTTCCGATTGGTAAGCATTTGAGTTAGAAATTAATCCAATTGATCTGTTTAGACACTTGCCTTCTTGAATCTCTCGATTCTAACTTCTTCTCCTCTCATTTCTGCATCCACGAAGGGCAAGAACTTGAGATTTGGTTGAGTAGATTAAGAGAAATCGACTCTTGAATCTCCACATCGCGTTCTTCCCATTTTCGGCGATTAAGAAGTCTAATTGTGTCAATTTGATCGCTATTTGGGATTAGTGGAAGCGGTTTTCATAGTATATAATCCTACCATATTTAATTTCAATTTAGATTAGGATTTACGGCTTAATTTTGTTTCAATTTCATCAAATTCACGATTTTCTCGTTCGCAAATTTCCTCCCATTTCGATCTTCAATTTCTCCACGAAATCAAGATCAATTTCGATGATTCTTGATTCCATGAAATCAATTTGAAGTTATCTTTCATAATATATCATTTTCCCCAATTTCTACCATCGATTTATCGTCCGATTTGATCAATTTCAAAGAATACATCAAGAATTTCCTTATTTCCCTGTGGATTCGACCCTTATTTACCATTATACCCCTCAATTCACTATTAAATCATCAAATTGGTTAGTTTGGAAATATATTTTACATGAGATCGTGTGAAATCATCGACCTCGCTGTCTCGTGTTGTCAGAACACTTCATCATAATCTATTCCATGTTTTTGAGCATACCCTTTCCCTACTAACCTTGCTTTTTGCATGACGATGCGAGACTGTGAGGTCGTCAATTGCACATGGTCTCGTGTCAAAATAAAGTCTAAACTTACCAATTTGATGAAAATATCTCGAATTGAGGGGTATAATGATAAATATGGGTCGAATCCACGGGGAACTAGGGAAATTTCTGATGATCTCTTCGAATTTGATCAAATTGGACAATGAATTGATGCTAAAAATTGGGTAAAATGGTATATTATGAAAGAAAACTTCAAGAAAATTCCACGGAATCAAAAATCATTGAATTTGACTTTGATTTTGTAAAGAAAATAAAGATCAAAGATGGATGAAATTTCTGAAAATGGTAAATCATAAAATCCAAAAATTAAGACTTAAATTACTTAAATTAACGATTCTAAAACAAAATTAAACACTAAACAAAGATAGACTAGGATAAACCGCGATCACTAACCCACAATTGCGATCGAATTGATCCAATTAATCGCCAGAATCAAGGCTAATGATCAAAAATCAAAAATCGCGATTCATGGAGTTTAAGCGTTGATTTCTTCCTTATCGATCGTCGAATTCTTGATCTTAAGCAATGCAAAAATGAGTCTAGAAGGGATTGGGATCAAGAAATTCAAGAGATTTGGTGTCTAAGCAGTTGAATTTGATTGAATTGCTCTCGAATGCTCTACAAATCAGAAGAAAATCTCAAATTATAGGGGAATTGGGTGTAATCGTCCGATTAAACTGATCAACGGCTCTCATGAAATGCTTGATCATGAATCGTTACGGTTAAGTTGTGGCTGTTGGATTGTGATCGGACGCTCGAGGTGAAGCCGCGTCATCGCACGTTATAAAATGCGTTGAAACGGTCGCCGTTAGATCACAATCGAACGCATCAGATACGTTTCTTCGCGATTTAGTCTCGACCGTTACAACTCTCGCGATCAACAATGGAGATTAAAACGATCCGGTGAACTGATTTAACCACGTATCCCATTGATTTAAGTGAACATCACTGGTTGATAAGGATCACGCGCGATCCGACGGTCCTCATGATGCCATGTCACCTCCTCATTGCAATCGTTGATCGCAATTTGATCGGACGACTTTGATGGTGCGACGTCACTTGCACCCTTTAAATATTTTGAAAAATTGATTTTAAATTTGAAAAATCGATTTTTAATTCTGGAAAATCCTTTTGAAATTCATGGAAAATTCAGAGAAATTCTGGAAAAATCCCTAAAAATTAGAGAAATTCATAACTTTCAAAATATAACTTCAAATTAATCTAAATTTCTTTCATTTGTTCAAAAATTTAATTATCTATCATTCTAAAAAGTCAAATTTAATAAATAACAAGATATTAATTTCTATTTAAAAATATATTCATTTCTTTAAAATTTAAACTTTAGAAAATTAAATGAATGTTTATAAAAATGATTTATCTCATTATTTAACATTAAAAACTACTTATAATCTTAAGTAAAGATAGGTTATAAAAGAATTTATCTTGAATTCATAATAATGAACCCTACATTAAAGTATTTTGAGATTATAATGATTTTTTCATAGAATGATATATAAATACTCATAAATATGATAACATGCAAAGGAATGAAATCTTTTATGCCTTAATATGCATGAATAATCATGTATTATCACGTCTAATTAGAATGCTATCAGGAGGGATGGCGGGAGAGAGAGGGAGGGAGTGAGGGAGGGAGGGAGAGAGAGTGAGAGAGGGAGAGATAGAGAGAGAGTGAGGAAGAGGGAGAGAGAGAAAGAGGGCGGGGAGAGAAAGATAGAGGGATAGAAATTATTTTGATATTTTAATTTTTGATAGATGATTCTCTAAAAATATATTGTTTATACTATTTTTAAAAATATTTTTAATATTTTTTAAATTTATTTATTTAGGACTTTTATCTTAAATTCTTGATGTACAATATATTTTTTACTGAGAAGTGTTAGTCTATTATCTTTTGTTTGTGAAACATAAATTTATATATTTGTGAATTATGGAGTTATAAAAAACTTATACAATTTATTTTTTGTTAAAATGATAAATCACCGAAAGTATAGGTTTAACCAAACTGACACCGAAAAATACAGTCACCGATACTGAACCGAAGTTTGGTATAGGTTTAGGTTCTCACAAAAAACCAATGCCAACACGAGAACCGAAGAACCTTAGGTTTTAGTGTATAAGTGATGAAAAAATGTATAAAAATCAAAAAATACAACTTACACTGAAATGACGCAAACAATGCTGCTCGCATCCACTCGCCTGCGCATCTAAAATGATAGTGGCATCTAAAACGATTTGTTCTTCCATGAAATACTCGTTCTTTGTCTACAATGATATCATTTACTGGTCCTCACAAGGAATCACATTTAGGTTCCGTAACATTTGATTTCTTCCAACATCATATTGACGACTATGGCACCGAGCTTGAAGGTAAATACTAGCAATTTCTCTTTTTATCATCAAATGAACTTTCCGTTAGGATCTATAAATCTACTCAATTCAAATTGAAGCCATCTAATTTTCACAAGCATACAAAAATACTCTCTAGTCTTCTCCAAGATGATGTGATAATAGATAATGCACAAAAAACTGATTTCATACTAAAAATAAGGTGATAACAGAAAATGATTTGACAAAGAAAAGTCAAAAGTCAAGGTCAAAACCTTGACTTTGACCAATTGTTGACTTTATGTAAAATGAGAAAATGAGAAAATAGTAAAATATTACAAAATATATATATTCAGAAACGAGAGAGAAAATGGAAATTTATGATATATAATTCTTGATTCTTCGAGAAGAATTGGATTTATCATAATTTATTGAAAATCAGATATCAGAAAAATCTTGAAATGAATACTTTGGCTTAAATCATCAAATTCACTGACCAAATGTGGGTAAAATATTCAGAAACTAGAGAGAAAATGAAAAATTTTGATATGTAATTCATCATTTTCCAAGAAGAATTGAATTTATTATGATTTATTGAATATCAAAGATCAGAAAAATCTCGAAATGAACACTTCTGTTTAAATCATCAAATTGACTGACCAAGTGATATCCAAATCAAAAAATTTATATATGAATAGAAAGCTAATGATCAGAGAATTCCAAAGAGACTAAAATTTTCAAATTTTACCTTGTATTTTAAGAGTAATCACCCCTAAAATTCAATGCCCAAATTTGGATTGAAAATGAACAATCTATGGTAAAGCGTTAAATTGAAGGTCCAAACAATGATGAAATTGTACAATTTACCTATTCACGAAAATCTGATGAAACAAGAAATCCAATAAAACCCAAGTCAAATGATTTGGACTTAAGATTAGGGAGAAATCTGCGTTTCAAAATAAAAAAATCCACACCAAAATTTGGGCGAAATGAAGAACAATTCGATTTCTAGAATGAAATTACCTATTTAAATGTCATCTAAACTATATACATTGTATGGGAAATGATCAATTGACACTACTAACCTAATTGACGTAAAGATTGAGCATCAAAGTATCTTGATTATGGAGAATTTCTCTGGAACCCTCTTCGATGTACGTTCGGCGTTCAAGGGGAGAATCCGAGCGTACATGTTGGTGATGGAAGGTTACAAAAGTTACATAAAGATGCATACTTGGGTGAATTTGATTATGAATCATTTGCAACTTGTGAATCTTACATCATGGGTAAATTACCAAAATCTCCATTCTCAGGGATTGGAGAGCGAGCCAAGGGCAGTTTGGAGCTAGTACATTTTGATGTATGTGGCCCAATGCCTGTTCAAGCCAAATGTGGCAGCTTCTACTTCATCACTTTTACTGATGATTTCTTTAGGTTTGGATGGGTATACCTTATGAGGTATAAGTCTGAAGTTTTTGAGAAATTTAGAGTTTTTCAGAATGAAGTGGAGAAGCAATCTAGAAAAAGTATCAAGACTCTTCGATCAGATCGAGAAGGTGAATACTGAAGTACAGAGTTCACACAGTTCCTAAAGGATAATGGTATCCTAGCTCAGTTAACTCCTTTTTACTCACCTCAGATGAATGGTGTGTCAGAAAGGAGAAATTGTACATTGTTAAACATGGTGCGATCTATGATGAGTTTCTCGAAACTTCTAATATCACTTTGGGGATATCCACTTGAAACAACAACAAATGTCCTTAATGTCTTACCTAGAAAATCTGTAGCTTCTACTCCATATGAGATATGGAAAGGGAAGAAGCCAGTCTTCTCTTACTTTAGAGTGTGGGGTTGTGATGTAACGTTTTTGTGCGGTCGTTAAAATACACAAAAGTCAGTCAAACAAAGTTTATAAATCCGAACTCACAATAACAAAGATATAAAATCAAGTACAGTGTAAGTATCGGGTTGATTCACATAGAACAAGGTTGACTTTTATTACAGAGTTGACTTGGTCAAACTTAGGTTTAAAAGAGGTTTTAAACAAGTATAAATAAGATGGTATAAATAGAAATGATATAAATATACTAAATAAGAAATTTTAAGATTTAAGATCTTGGTTTTAACAAAGAAAAGTCAAAAGTCAAAGTCAAAGCATTGACATTAACCAATAGTCAAAGTTCTGTAAAATCAAAGAACTAAGAAGTCCAAAGATTACGAAAAATATATATTTCAAAACTAGAGAGAAAATGGAATTTCTGGATATAAAAATCGTGATTTTTCGATAAGAAATGGATTTACTATGAATTATTGAAAATCAAAGATCAGAAAACTCCTGAAATGAACACTTCAGAGAAAATCTTCAAATTGAATGATCAAATAATATCCAAATCTTGAAATTGATATATCAATGGAAAGCTAAGAACTAGAAGAACCCAAAGAAGAACCCAAAGAGACCAAAATTATCAAATTCTGATTTATATTTTGAGAGTAATTGACCCTGAAAGTCAATGGTCAAATTCAGATTGAAAAAGAACAGTGCTCGGTCAAACGCCAAATTTAGGAGTCAAATAAGAAATCTAATGAAACCAAAATTAGGTGATTCAGAGTTATAATCACTGAGATATCATTTTTTCAAAATCAAAAAAATTTTGGATTAAAATTAGGCAAAATTGAAAAACACTAAGAACTAAAACTCAAAATTGAAGATCTAAACCTAATTAAAACTCAAATTACATCTTGATAATTGATCGAATGTCACTACTAACCTGATTGCCGCAAGAATGGGGCCTCAATTCACTCTGATTAAAGCAGATTTTGCTTGATTTCTTCCTCGCGGACGTTCGGCGTTCAAGGGGAAAATCTGATAAAATCCGATGGAATTCGTGATCAATCCCGCTCTGATTTTGATCGAAGTCAAGTCTAAACGCGGGGGAATCATGAGGAACTTAAAAATTTCCTCAAAATTCACTTAATTTCTTCATGAATCGATCAAAAGTTGAGAAAAGCAAGAGAGAATACATCGTTTTTAAAGGGATTTTTGCCCGAAAATCGCGGCCGTTTGATCCGGTGGATAGGTGGATGTGATGGCCACGATCGCACGACGATTGTGGTCCATCAAATTAAGATGATCGTGGTCTTGATTTTGCCTCAAATGAGCCACGATCGCGCAATGATTGGACCACGATCGTACATAGATTGGTGATCCTTCTTAATCCAGCTATCCGATAGCGATCTACGCCACATTAGCGTCCATGCCACGTCAGCTCCGCGGGGTCTGTGGAATACAAACCCCCTTTTTCACGATTTTAGGTAAAGAAATCAAATTAAAAATCCAAAAAAGGGCATAAACTTCAGAAATTCATAACTCTAAATATACAACTCCTTTTTAATGCAAATTTGCTCCATTGGATCTTAATTTCTTTTCTTTTTAATATTATGCCTTTAAAAATATAATTAAAAAGAAAAACATAGGATGAATTAAAAATAACCTAAAAGCATTCTTTAAGATCTCTCTCTTTTAATCATCCAATACTTTCCTTCTTAGAATTAACCTTTAAAATCATTTACTCAAGTCAAAATAAATCAAGGAAAGAACTTAATTCCTATTAATTAAACCTTGCAAAAAGGTTAATCATCAAGAAATCACTTAATTATCCCTAATTTATGCATAAATATGAACTTTAGTGTAATGGCATACCAATGGAGAAAATTCATAAAAATTAGGATTACATACATCATATTCAAATAAAATATGCATGAATATAAGTTAATTAGGATAAGAATTTAAGTTATAAATGCAAGTTATCAGGTTGTCCTAATCATGTTAAGAAACATGATACATATAAGCTAGAATCAAGAACTGAGTTTTTTAGATTTGTGGTTTACCCAAAAGAAACATCAGGATACTAATTTTACTGCCCTGAAGAACAATCGATATTTTTTGCAAAAAGGGCTATCTTCTTGGAAGATGAGTATCTCTTAAGAAGAGATAGCGAGAGTAAAGTAGTGCTATAAGAAGTTCCAGATTGGAACACAAATGCTACCTCATTAGATGAGAACTCAGTCCCTGAAAATCTTCAAGTACACACAGAGGCATCGCGTAGGACTGGTAGAGTACTGAGACAACCAGATCGATATGTGAGACATATTGTGACGGATGATGTCGATACTCTCAACTTAAAGTATACTAACCCTTTAACCTAAAATGAAGCGGTAAATGATTCCAACTCTAAGAAATGGCGAGAAGCAATGGGTTTGGATATCCAGTCCATGCATCAAAACCAAGTATGATACTTGGTTGACCCTCTTGAGGGTATAGTACCCATTGGGTGTAAGTGGATCTTCAAGAAGAAGATCGGTGCTGATGGACAGATTGACACTTTCAAGACAAGGTTGGTGGCGAAGGGTTATCGTCAAAGACAAGGAGTTGACTATGATGAAACCTTCTCACCAGTTGCTATGATTAAGTCAATCAGGATTCTTCTCGCCATAACTGCACACTATGACTACGAGGTCTAGCAAATAGATGTGAAAACTGCCTTCCTCAATAGAAATCTTGAGCAAAAGGTGTATATGACACAACCTGAGGGTTTTGACATCCAAGGAGTTTCCATAAAAGGTGTGTAGGTTGCAGAGATCCATATATGGATTGAAGCAAACATCTAGGAGTTGGAATATGAGATTTGATGAGGTGATCAGATCTTATGACTTCATTAAGAATGAAGACGAATCTTGTGTGTACAAGAAGGTCAGTGGCAGTGCAATCACTTTTCTTGTCCTATGTGGATGATATCCTACTTATATGGAATGATGCAGGTATGTTATCATCAGTGAAAGTGTGGCTGTCAAAGAACTTCTCCATGAAGGATTTGGGAGAAGCAACCTATGTATTGGGAATACGTGTCTATAGAGATAGATGGAGAAGGTTGCTTGGCTTATCCCAATCCATGTACATAGACACCATTGTCAAAAGGTTTGGCATGGAGAACTCTAAGAAAGGTTTCATACCAATGAGACATGGAGTTCAGATATCTAAGGAGCATTCACCTAAGACTCCTAAAGATAGAGCGTATATGGAGAAGATCCCGTATGCCTCGGTGATTCGATCCATCATGTACGCTATGTTATGTACAAGACCGGATGTGGCATATGCTCTAAGTGTTACGAGTAGATTTCACACTAACCCAGGCGAGAGACACTAGGAAGCCGCAAAATGCATCCTTAAGTACTTGAGAAGGACTAAGGATTTATTTCTGGTCTATGGAGGGTTACACTGACTCGAGTTTTTGGTCAAACCCAGATGATAGTAGATCTACATCAGGATTGCTATTTAATTTGAATGGGGGAGCATTGTCTTGGAAGAGTTCCAAGTAGCTCACCATTGCAGATTCGGCGATAGAGCCTGAGTATATTGCCACGAGTGATGCCGCCAAGGAGGTAGTCTGGTTGAAGAAGTACATCATAGACCTTGGCGTTGTCCCTACAATCTCAAACCCTATTCCATTATTGTGTGACAACAATGGTGCAATAGCACAAGCGAAAGAGCCAGGGTCTCATAAGAAGTCTAAGCACATTATGTGGCACTTTCACTTGATTAGGGAGATGGTCGCCAGAGGAGATGTAGTAGTGGAAAGATTTCCATCAACTGATACTGTTGCAGATCCACTAACTAAGCCTTTAGCTCAAGAAGTCTTTGAGCGTCATTGCACAACTATGGGGTTGATGAATGACGAAACTATTTCGTATGGTTATTAAATACACACCAGAAAGTGTCAAAACAAAGTCCTAAACTTACCAAATTATGATTAATCAATTTAACTATATAGTACAATGGTAATTAATGGTCAAATCCACGGAGAATTAGGGAATTTTGAGAGATATCTTTGAAATTCAATCAAATCGGATGACGAATTGAGATCAGAAACTGGGCATTTTAGTGTACAAAGAAATATAACTCAATTGCAAATCCACGGAATCAAAAATCAGATGATTTGGATGAGAATTTGCAGAGTAATCAAAGTTTGAAGCTAGAAGAAAAATTCGTATCGCGAAATGATTTAAAACCAAAATTAAAATGAAATGAAACTTAATCTACGATTCAAAATGTAAAATTAACACTAAATGATGAAAGATTAAGATGAAAACATGCAATGTAACCCAAATTAGCCTTCGAAATGATCCAATTAATCGCCGGATGCATGGCTTTTCATTCCGAGTTTTCGAAGATGAAATTGAAGTTCAAGATGTGACTTTTCCTCTCTCTTTTGATCAAATTCCAATCTCAAGCACTCCTTGGATGCGGAAATGCATCAAGAACACAATGAAATTGAATGGCACTCGAATTGGTGTCTGGACAGTTTGAATTTCTCGAAGATTCAAGGACACCTCTTTCCGTCGCGAAGAACAACATTTAAAGAGGGAATTTTCGGGCGTGACCGTTGGATGAAGCGACGCCTCGCGATCGACAGTCACAATCACGTGTCCTTTGACGAATCATTGCTTTCAAACGGTGATCGTCCGATCGCGAATGGAGGGTCGAGATACATCCTCATCGAATGAAGAAGGAAATGTGTCGATTCGATCATCCGTTGGATTTTGATCCAACGATTGCGATTTAATCCGAGGTCTACCGGTAGCTTTAAATCTCAACTGTTATAACTCGTGAGATGGACGATCGAGATTAATCCACTTAAGTTTCAATTAAGCCACATGCACGATCTTTGATCGAGTGGATCTCGCGTCCAGTGCATCTACCCACGCGGTTCATCGCGCTGACGATCCCACGCCCGACGTTACGCCACGTGTCTTGTAATCACAAAATCAAAGGGAACATAGTCCCACACGGAGAAAAACAATGAAACCTGTCGGGTATATAAGGTGAGTCGGTTTTATAGGTTAGTGATATTCCTTTATGGAATGGCTTATATGTACATTAACCTATGTATATAAAATCAATATATGTATACGTCACCTTAGTGCCACACAGGCACTTGCGTGCCACGTCGCATCCACGTGGGCTCGCACGATAAATGCACCCATTTTTTGCATTGATTAATTGTTTTAAATAGCTTTAAAAATCGAAAATAAATCTAAATAAATTCAGAAGAATTCTAGAAAATTCCTTAAAATTGTAAAAATCATAACTTTCAAAATATAACTCCAAATTAAGTCAAATTTATTTTGTTGGATCAGAAATTGAATAATCTATGATTATTAAAAGTCAAATTATTAAAATAATAAGAGAATGAATTTTAATTAATTTAATACATTTATGTATTTTATAAAATAACTTTATACAAATACATAAATGTTAATAAAGATCTTTTCTCTTATATTTTCATCATTAAAATATGATTATAATTTCACTTACAATTAGGATTAAAGAATATAATGTTTAATTATGCATAATAATCCCTTAATTGATGTATTTTTAGATCATAACATGAAATAATACACAATGATAGAAATTTACTTAAAATATGATAACATGCATACATTTGGAATGATTAATGCCTTTGTTTGCATTAATAATCATGTAATTTCATGCATAAATAACATGCATACATTTGGAATGATTAATGCCTTTGTTTGCATTAATAATCATGTAATTTCATGCATAAATAACATGTTATCAATGCACAAGGGTAATTGGCTTTAGTCCAAGTGGGAGAATGATGGATATTATGTGGCCTATAAGCAAATCACACTTTCATGTTATTTGTGTTTAATGAAATGAAATTTATTCATTGTCATTCTTGTGTGATGTTTGTGATGAAGTCCATGAGCATGTGCAATGACTAAGTGAATTAGGATGAGATCATCGTATAGTGATCACTAATATTTAAACATATGTTCTAAACATTCCTATTCCTGGGATATTCGAGAAGGACATCG